>PVJX010014415.1:0-44904 GCA_004027295.1 Dolichotis patagonum | reverse complement strand
GGCTCCACTTCCTCTGAATTCGCATTTTTGTTCTGTAAACATTCACTGCACACCTTGTATTACATGCTGTACCAGGCAGTGCACACTGCCAACTCTATTGCTTCGTATCTCACAGAGGACACAGCAGCCTCAAAGCAAACTTCTCTCAACTGACTCTTTCTTATCTTCAAAATTGACCTTCCCTGTTTTACAGTAGGAAGGGTCTCTTAACTGTCAAGTCAGAATTGTTCCCTCAAAAATAATGTTCCCTTGTTAATAGATAATTCCTTTCTTTTGTTGAAAAAAATGGTTCTATGCATAATTCTAAGAATATATTTGAACAAATCCTGAACTACATAACGATAAGCAAAGATACGACAGGCAATTTAATTTTATAAAAAGAAGAAAAACCTTACATATCGGCTTATATATCATTCTAAATCAGTACTTTTATATCTATAATCAGGCAACATTTAATGAAGTGAAAATTTCGCCTGCATGAAACTAGTCATAATAAAATCAGGCTTGGTTTGCTGTTTCATAGAGAATATATTCCACATGTTTAAGTGATTCAAAGAAAACCCAGAGTATAATGGCTCCCTTCAATGTTTTCTCACTTACTGCTTCCAAACTAGACTAAAACCTGCTAAAACTCTAGCATTGTTAAATAGTGCATCATACTGCTCAGAATTAACTGAAATTTTTGGCATTTTTAGACTGTTTAATTATTCAAACATAAATTTATGTTGGCAGTATTGAAGGCTCTAATATTTGAAATGTGGAATCTAATGTTACATCTACTTAAGTGACATAGTACCTATATACCCCTTTACATATGCTTTGTGATTCAGCATTGAAGGACTAAATTTCTTGTCAAGTATGCTTTTTAGGTGCTGAGTGTTGACATTAGTCAGCCATCCTAGGGTGGCATGCAACTGCTACCAGAACCTAGGTCAAATATCAAAGTGAGCATTGACTTGACTCTCTTCTTAATAGGATTCTCTTGCTTACTTTTTCATTTATCTTTTCTACCATTAATTGTCTCCATATCTCTACCCTCATGTGCTCAATGTCCTCATGATGATTCCTAGCTGGTTAAATTCCTGTGGTCTTCTTAGGCCCATTGGATACTTCTCAAAGTGATCCTTCTCCCAAATAATCACTTCTCAACTGTCAACAGTCACATTATTATATATCTCAATAGAAATTGACACAGTCAGATTGAACTGAACACTTGGCTGTTTTTCTTCATTGGTGATAGGACTAGTAGCAATAAGACTTGTAGTAAATAATGATGGTAGTAAAAATTTTTACTGGATACTCATTCTTCTACGACACTGAGCATCTAAAGATCAACAGTTGATACAAAAAGCTAAAGGAAGGGATCATTAAAATATGGCTTTAAATATTTTGTTTTAATTTAAAATAGGTTACAAATGTTTTAATGTTATATGAAGGCTTTTTCTTTGAGGGGAGATTCACTGATTGACCTTCTCTATAAGTCCTACCTATAATACAAACTTTGGTTGCCAGTTTGAGTTTCTTTAAAGCAAAGGGAGCCCCATCAGGGAACATGAGAAATATTTCTCCTTCCCATGGAAAGACAGCATTTATGTACTTACTCATTTATTCTTAATTTTCATTAGTATGTATCAGTTACACAGAACAGTGGATTTTCTTTTGGCATTACCTCTTCCCCTTCTCTCTGCCCTCCCCCATTTTTTTTCCTCTCTCATAGTCTCCCTCCTTCTTCCATGTCACCTATGATAAGCATTCCAAATACAGTCCTTCTAAACTTTTAGGTTGTTTTCCTACTCTTTTACAGTTTTCTCAGTCACATCTATTTCAACAATATTTATTTACTTTCTCTTTTTGAAATAAATTTCCATAATATTGACCTGCTTTTCATAGAAGTAATAACGTTTTTTCTCTTTAGATAAATAGTTATTTGATTTTGGAACTCTCTAAATTACATAACTTCAATACTTACAGATAAAAATAGGTTTGAGAACATACCCACTACTGACATCTCGACTAGTGGGAGGAGAGACATACATACTGAGGGCTTCCTCAAACATTTATATTTTGAGGCTGTCAGAGGCTCCAGGCAGTATGTTTCAGGAAGAAATGAAGACGGGCTAGTCTGGTGAATCTAGAATTGAGATCACTTCATAGAACTTTAGCTATCACTGCTAGAGAGGAACCAAAAAAAAAAACCCAAAACAAGGCCCATGACATTGTATAATCCGGGGCAGCAGGGGAGACTTAAAAAAAGAAGGAAACAGAAAATGTTGTGGTTAATAACTGGCACTTATTTGTTCATCTCCTTCGTGCTCTAAAACATTGATGGAGGATAAAAATCTGTGCCCAGGTTCTTGAGAAAGAAAGTGAAAATCAAAATATTCTGGCAAAAGAGCATTGGAACATGTGCATTATTTAACATAAAGGGAACTGAAATCTAGGCATGACTTAACTGGATGGATACTCAGTGGCTGAGTGCCTGGCTAGAGAAGGGAGGTGTTTCGCACAGAGAGTGCACTCGTAGTATTGCCAGGTAGCCTGCAGCTGGCAGTCTCTCTAGTGGTTCCTATTTCCCCTTGCCCTGCACATATTTATTTCTGCTTACTCCAAATGCATGTTATAATCTGCAAGAGAATGATTCCATTTTGAAATCATTGTCCTTTAGGTTTCTCCATTGACATTTAAGAAATCTGTTTCCTAATCTTTCTATTACACACAACAACATGATTATGGTTCATTTACTTTCAGAGATATGAATTTGTATATGAATTTTAACTCATTTTTTACTTGGGCACTTAATTCTGATTCTTTTAATCCATGTATTTACTCATAAAGAAAGGGAATAGTGTTTACTGTTCACCCTAGAAATGAGTTTCAGTGATATTCCATAATGTTAAATAAATCTATTGCATTTGGGTGCATGTGTATGGTTGGAAAGTGCTATTTTTTACTAATACGAAACCCACATACCATCAATTCACTCTTTTGAAGCATACAATTCAGTGGTTTTTACCATATTCTCAGGGTTGTACCACCATCTCCATTAGTACTAGAACACAAAAGAAACCCTATGATTTTAACATACATTTCCAATGACCACTTTTTAAAACCCTAGATTGAATACAGCAATGATCACAATGTCTTTTATCAAATAACCATATGAGTCTTATACTCTAGATAGCACCACATTTCAGTGGTGAGATATTCAGGTTGATTTAAGAGGATAATATTGTTCTTATTTTACACATACACACTGGCTTGCATTTGGAATGAGAGGGTACACAAGGGTTATAGTTAAGGTCAGTGTAAACAGTGATTTTATCAACACACTGAATTAGACAGAAAAGTAACACCCGCCCAGATCAAGTAAGTCAAAACAGCACGTAAAGTCAAGTAAGTGATACTGTCCTTGTGTGCAGACATTACATTACAAAAACTGTTCTCTAAGTGAGGGAATTTGTCCCTTAGAAATTGCTCACTGGAACATTTGGACATCATGTATCATGTTAAAGATCCATAAATGCCATCTCGATAGGATAGCTATGATACATGATAATATTTTCCCCGTATCTGCATAGGGTTCTTCTTCCCAACAGATTTTCATGATGCATGGCGTCAGAGACTCCTGCTCTAGTGCTTCAGAGGCAGCCAAGAAGCCCCACGGGAGCCTTCTAAAGTCATTGCTGCAAGAACTAAAATACCAAGAGAGCGGGAAGTCATTCCTAGGCCTTGACAAAATACCCTCCTCCCTAAATGAAACTATTTGCTATATGGTTAGTGCAAAGTATGAATCAATATTTTACGATCAAGTGTTATCTTTTTATTGTAAAAAATAAGGACCCATTTCTGTTTGTGAGAGGAGTATAATTTAGAATATAGCAGCACTGTATTTTTCCTGTTACTTTGCCCATCCAGAATTTCTTTGGGTGGATATATGATATAGTATTTCAGCGTATGTACTCTGGAGAAATATCAACCTGTGTAGGTATCCTGGGTTATCTAATTCACCCATGGCAAGCATGGCAGTGGTGAACATCTGCAAGTTTATTTTTTTGTGTGTAAAATGAGAACTGAACTTCATACAGTTGTTGTATAGGAATGAACTTAAGTCTACATGTGAATA
Organism: Dolichotis patagonum; assembly: GCA_004027295.1. Taxonomy (NCBI): domain Eukaryota; kingdom Metazoa; phylum Chordata; class Mammalia; order Rodentia; family Caviidae; genus Dolichotis; species Dolichotis patagonum. The sequence continues at coordinate 40,781 of PVJX010014415.1, read as the reverse complement.
GAGCTTATTACATCCTTAAGCCTATAGGAAGCGCTCAATAATATCAGATATCATCCATCCATTAACAAATAGCCATTGTTAGAATATCACCACCATGGAGTGCCTTAGACCATTGATTTGCTACAACAAAAATACCATCAACTGAGTGTCTTATAAATAATATAAATCTATTTCTTACTTTTGCAGAGATTTTAAGTTCAAGAGCAAGGCACTGGCAGTTTCGACATATGGCAAGGGCCCATTCCTCACAGACATCCGCTTCTCACTGTTTACCTACATGGTTGGAAGCAAACTGGCTCTCTCAGGTCCCTTTTATAAGGACCCTCTTTCCAAAAATCTCCTGCCCAAATCCCCACCTCCTAAAACCATTCTCTTAGAGGTTAGAGTTTCTTTTTTGTGATTACTCAGTTTTTAGGCTTTCAACCTCTGAATTTGAGGGAAGCCCAAATAGTCAGACCATAGCATAGAATAAACATCAGCGACAGTGTACCCCAAACAGAATGTTACATATTTCGCAGGTGCCTCTGTTTCTTTGCTTTATTAAAAAGCCTCATCTTCCAATGTGCTCTTGACTATTTCACAGACACTTCGTGGAGAAATCACACCTCTAAAAGAGAACGTGAGCCACGTCAACGACCTTGCTCGCCAGCTGACCACGTTGGGCATTCAGCTCTCCCCGTATAACCTCAGCACTCTGGAAGACCTGAACACCAGGTGGAAGCTTCTGCAGGTAGGCATGCGCTAACCATTGTGGCTTTTGTTACAAGAAAGTCACAGATACCTAAAGCTTGTTTGTAAAGGATAGTAAAAACACCTTCTTAATTTAATGGTCACAGTAATGTTTAGTGATGACAGAGCATTTCATATTATTTGATAGGTTCAGTAGTAAATCTTTTCAAACTACTAATATGATTTTTGGAAATGGCTGAAGTTAGACTTTGTGTTTGCAGGTAATGAGGACGATAATGCTGAATTACGATGGAAGAACTGAAACGATAGCAAACAATTCCTTTGTACTATTATTGCTTGGATTATTAAAACATCTTTCCTTTTAGGACCTTAATTTAAACAAGAGTTAATAGTAAGATGTGTTCTCAAATCATGTTTTTCAACGAGCATCCTATCGCAAACTCACCCTGGAAGTTTTTCATAGGTTTGCATAATAAATTCAAGGGATATAAGTGTGTTCAAGGTCACATACTGGCTGTGAGACCTTCAAAAAGCAATTGGGATAATAAAATTCCATACGGTATCACTTTATTATTAGGATAACTAAATTACAGTAAATGTAAAGTGTTTGGAACAGATACTGCTCCATAGCAAATGCTGTATAAATTCTAGCTCTGTTGTTATTACAATTAAGATTATTATTCTAGACCACAGGTTTTGGAATCTTTCCTATTAGCTGAATAACTTTGAGGCCATTTAACCTGTTTTGTTGTCAGGTCCCTCCTCTCCAACAGAGTTACTGTAATTGTTTTTTTATTTAACAGCAGCACAATTTATTTATTTATTTTGGTACCAGGGATCGAACTCATAACCTGGCGCTTCCCAGGCAGGCATTGTGCTGCTGAGCTATATCCCTAGTCTGCTGTAATGCTGAATGAACTAATTCATATAAAGTTCTTACTGTAGTACTTGGCTTATGGTAATAACTCAGAAATGGGTATTACTGTGGAAGGAGTTTGCATCTTGTGTATTCCTTGTGGGGGGGACTCTGTGTTATACCCCCAAACTATAAAAGTGGTTTCATCTTAGAATTACTGAATCAATTTTTCTCCTTTGCCAACTTCATAAGATAATGATAGTATACTCCTGAGGACAAAGAAAAAATTAGGTTTAAAAATACTCACTGTCAAAATTTTAATAAGAAAAAATGATAAACCACTTTAATTTCCTATTGACAGTCCATTTAGGAGTGTTATTGAAAGTCCTGTTAAAGAGTTGCAAGATCTGTAATAAAAACAAATTCGAAATTCAAAACCTCTTGAGATTGCATACAATTTAATTTTTTGTGATACTGTTGAAATATTTGTAGAGTAGATTGCCATAAGTGGAATTGACTAAGGCAGCACAATGCAGTTAAGTGATTATTTGCCTTTCAATATCTTTCTGGTCCATCATGGTTGAGTACTATTAAAATCTTACCAGTTTCATCCTTAGGATGTTTTGCATTTTAGGCATGGATGTGGAAAGTAGTAAGTGTCCGAAGACAAATAATGGTACCTCTTGCTCCCTTCAAGCACTCTTGAATTATGTTTTAAATTTCCTTTCAGGGGCCTGAATGATTTTGTATCATATCCTGAAAACAAACATTTGTGATACTTGCATGTAAATTTACAAATGGGGCCAAAAGATAACTGAGACAGGCGGTGCATACCTATAATCCTAGCATTCTGGAAGACTGAGACAGGAGGATTTCAAGTTTGAACCCAGCCTGGGAAACTTAGTGACTTAGTGAAACTCTGTCTTAAAATTTAAAAACATAAAAAGGGCTGAGGCTGATTCTAAATAAAAAGGAGACTAAGGGATGCTCAGGAGGGAAAGGAGTTAAAGAAAGAATTAAGGTGAGTTAACCAGTAATGAGATCATTATTACTATAATCGTATACTAATAAAAAATAAAAATTGAGGAAAAAAGATGGGGGCTGGGGATGTAGTTCAGTCCAGGAACCCTGGGTTGAGTCCTCAGAACAAATGAATAATAGGAAAAGAATTTTTTTAAAAAATGGCAAAAAAATAAATAAACTGGGTGTGGTGGCACATGCCTGTAATCCCAGCACTAAAAACACTGAGGCTGGAGGATTGCCTTGAGTTCAAGGCGAGCCTGAACCAAATAGTGAAATCCTGCCTCAAAAAAGACCAAAAAATCAATCAATCAATGGATAATAGTAAATGAGCCACTCAAATTGTACTACTTACTTAAATGTGAACATAAGAAAATATTAATAGCCTGGCTGAACATGCTGAGAACACTTGTAATCCCAGCATTTGGGAGGCTGAGGCAAGAGGATCACCATGGGTTCAAGGTCAGCCTGGGCTACCTTGTTGAATACATGGCCTATCAGAACTATGTAGGGAGACCTTGTCTTAGAAAACAAACCAAAGAAATATTAACAGCCTAATTTTGATCCAATCTCTAAAATTAATCAAGACTTGGCTCTCTTGACTATAAATACAGGGACTTACCTGTAATATAGTAAAAGGAGCATTAGTTGGACCATTTGGAGGGCTAATTTTAAACTGAAACCCAAACATTATTTGACCACGTTGTCTTGGCATAGTTAGTTAACCTCGGTCAACCCCAGTTCTCATTTTTGAAAGCAGATGATCTGTTTTGTTTAAGGTCCATTCACTTCATTTCTGCAATTCTGTATCTGGATATCTAGGCGAGGTTCACATATGACTAAATTTAGTTGAGAAGTAATGAAGATGTTTTTCTTCTCATAATATTGATGTGGCTTGTTGGAATTGTTTCTCGTGCGATTCTAAATCTTAAACCCTTTACCTAACACCCACATACACACAGCATTCTCACATTAAACAGTTCCATCAGTTAATGGTATATTTATTGTAGGAAATTTCACATATTTCTATTTTTGAACATGACTTTAAAGATATGCTTTGAAAGTATTTTAGCAGGAGATTGGTAAATCTAAAGTTTTGATTTGTGTATAACCAAGTTAATCCTGTTTTTTTAGAATATAATTCCAACCACTGTTCTATATTATAAATTCGAGTCCTTTGTAGATATGAAACAAAGCAAAAAAATAAGATTTGTATTAAAAATTATTCATATTATTGGAAGACCAACTTATAGTCTTGTAGAGAATATTTGATATTTAAAAGATTACATCTAAAACTAAATAATCATCTAGCTTCTAGGGCAAAAATCTTGAGCCCACCACCATTATGGTATCATATTTATATGAAAATAATTTAGTCATTTGCAATGCTATATATTTAGCTCAGTGGCATAAGCACCTGCCTGGCAAGTACAAGGTCATGAGTTCGATCCCCGGTACTGCAAAAAAAAAATGCACATATGAGTTCATATTTGTGTCTTCCAAGATAAAAAAAAATTAAGAAATAGAAAGTTAAAATAGTAGGAAGGCAGATAGATATAAACCTGAGCAAAGAAAGCAGTCTCAACTTCAGGTAAAATAGTGTAACACAAGGAACAGAGTTGCATGTTCTAAGACTTCATCTTTCTTGATATCAGAATAGCTTGGATTCAGTCACATGATACATTAATTTTAATTTAAAAAGAAAACCATACTGGTATTTTAGCTCTATGTAAGATCAGGGAAAATGGTGGAAACAGGTAAGAAACACAGATATAAACGTCAATAGTAGAGGAAGACTGTGTCATAGACCACCTGTATATAGAATAGTGTATGAAGGGGGCTGTATCCCCTTTGAATTTACAAACAGAAGTATAAGAGATGATTCTTTGCCCATTTGAAACTTTCCATGAGAATAAAATCCTATTTTCTTTTTCAGAGTGTTCATTGGGCTGAATGTTACTGCCTGACACATTTGATAGTGTTTATGGCCTAGGAACTATCATTCCTTCCTTGCATTTACAAAAAGTCCCTATATATTCTGTAATTTAATCCTTGTAACACTGTGATCACGATCATGTATTATGATGATTCACTTTTACAAGGAACTGACAGTGACACAGGCACAGTCATACAGCTTGTAAGAGTCAGTCAAGAGTTGAATAAGGTGTTGTGAACTGTCCCTTTTGTTTCCTTGTTTTAAAGCTCTATTAAGTTTGGTATTTTAAAAAGTCATGCTTTAAAACCATTTTTGGCTGCACACGTGTGAAATACTTCCCTCCCCTGCCACCTTCCCTCTTTTTCCAGTGCTTCTCAGGGATATTAACTTTGAAATCTTCCTTTACCAAACCAATGGATTAATGAGCCCAGTTCATTGTACCCTTAAAATCACACTTGTAGATTCATGTATAAAATTTTAAAGCATTATATTCCTCATCGCCTTAAGAACTCAGCAGTTTTAACAAAATCAACCAAAAGTGATTTCGTGAATTAGCTTTTAAAGGAAAAACTGCTTACATTTGAACAAGTAGAAATGAATACCAAAACCAACTGGATGCGAGTAAGACAGTTAAGATGAGAAACTCATTTCGTTTGGAAGCAGCACACGTGCCTGAGCGGCGTCCTTCTTCACCAAGCACACGCACGCACAGCGCGGAAGGGAGCGCGCTGCCATTTCTGTACCCTCACGAGCAAATCCACAGATAGCAGCAGAAGCTGCAGATCCACTTTAGCATAAGGAGCACTTGCTTATTGACTGCAGGGACTTATGGAATGTGAAAACTTGAAAAAAATGAATAATACGGAGGCATTTCTAGGTATGAAATCTTTTAAAATATGTTAAAGAACAGTGTCATGAATTATGGATGTGTTTTAAAGGTTTCCTAAGAGTCTTCTGGAGTCTCCCAGACTTCATTATACTCCATCTGCACAGCACTGTGGTAACTCTGTGTCACAGGAGCCTAGACCCGCGTATTCTGCACAGTCTATTCCTTCTTTTTTCATATACTGCTTAAGCATCTACTGTATACGAAGCATATGTGGTAATCATTCTATTTGGCCCAAGAACGTATTGATGAAAATGCCTTTTACTCCCTGTACCATCTCAAGGAAAGTTTTACACATTGGTTTCTTTTTATTGCTTCCATAATAGTCCACCCGCTCACCCTTCCTCCATGCTATAAATAACAATAACTATAAATATATATCTTACATATTCTACAATAACACTGGCACTACAAAATCAATATCTTTTCAGATCTCATCTCTGATTTACAATTTCTTCAATAATTTCTAACTGGGAATTTGGTCTGTATGATCATATTAGCAAGATTTGTGAGAGGACATAGGATCATAGTTCATGGTCCAATGGGAGTATTTTCATGGCTTTATTTTTAAAAGAAACTAAACAAAACTAACTGATTTAAAAATTAAAAGTTCCAACAGACGTGCTTATATTCTTTTCCTTGCTGAGATAGTTTCCTAATCAAGCCTTCCATCTGTATATATATATATATATATATGTTATATATATGTTAGTCTTTATAATCATTGGGCTTAGGATCTGATCCTTTAAATATGTTGACAGATTTTCAATATTTTCCTCACACCCTTTCTTTTTTTTAATGATCCTGTACTAATTGCTTTGCATTGTGGAGCCCTTCTAGGCAGGAAGCCTAGGTAAGCTGCACCATCACCATCTGCTCCCACAAATAATGTAAGCTTGTGACTACCTGAAGGTAAGGGGAGGACAAACAGCATCCTTCACTTCAGTTTTGTTAAAGATTGCTTCTACTGCTGTCTTCCTAGCATATTCTTCTTGGACTTTTTCCTTTAATAAGCACTAAACTTATTCTGCTTATTATTAGACCATAGAACTTAGTCTGAGTCAATTGTCCAAGGAAATATATTTTTCTACAGCACTAGTTCTCAAATTGTACTGATCACCACCATCATGTTAAAACACCCCCAGAGATTCTGGCTTATTAAAACACAGATTTCTGGGCCCCATCTGCAACATTTATGATTTGCTAGATCTAGGGTACAACTGATGTTCCACATTTCTAACAAATTTCCAGGAGAGACTGACACTATCAGTCTGGGGGGGGGGGGGACACTTTGAGAACAGCTGTCCTACATTAAGGACCTGTCAGGTGGTCACATTTAAAATATTTTGAAAAACCAAACCTGGCATGGCAACACTTGCTGTAATCCCAGAGGCTGAGGATTATGAACAAAGTGAGTTCAAGGCCAATCTAAACTGTATATCGAGAGCCTCTCTCAAAAAATTTTTAAACAAAATTTGGTTCTCAGTCTCCTTGAGGTATGGTTTAAATGTTAAATGGAGAAAGTAAGTACAATGCCATGTAGAAAGCTTTGTTTTTGAGGAGTGATATACTGCTATGGGCCCATGGAGACCCAACCACTTCTTCGAGGCAGAAAAAAAAAAGTAAAGAGAAACTCAGAGGATAAATTTGTATTAAATTCCTAATAACACAAATTATTTCTATATGAATTTATAATTACTATATTAGAACTGCACTATCTGGATGGATATTGAGCCTTTGAATATTGCCAGTTTTAAATTGAGATGAGTGTTAAGAGTATTAAATATCAGTTTTCAAAGACAGTATAAGAAATGTGAAACAACTGATTAATATGTTTAAATTGATTAAATGTTGAAATGATAATTTTATGTATTTGATAAGTAAAGCATGTCATTATAATGAATTTCACTAATTTCCCTTTTTATGAGTATTCACACATGAGTTTTTTTCTTAAAAATGAATGAAGTAAGCCTGTCACTGACTTTGAGTAAAGCAACCAGTAGGTTTGCTTCTTTTTTTTACTGTTTTAATATGCCTACAATATCATTTAAATTATTTATGTATCTTTCAGCATATATACATTGGCTAGCACTAGTCTAGAATATAGTTCTAAAACCTACAATAAATAAAAATTATCTTCAGGAATTGTTAAAACACCCTCACAGATTCTTGCATTGAGTGAGACCTATGATTCTGCATTTCTATCCAGCTCCCGGGAGATGGTATTATTTTATAACTACATACAGAAATTCCTTCCCATACTCTGGATCATAGACCTTTACAGAAATGTTGCAAAAGTAGATTTGTGCATTAAAATTTGTAATTGAATCTAAAATTTTCTTAGTCATATACCACTATTTTCTGTAAGTAAAGAAGTTATGTTACTGAATTTACGCAGATTTTTATCAGCTGATTTCTATTCCTGAATTAACAGACATTAAATAGTACTTTTATCATATGAAGCTCCTACAGTTTAGGAGCCTTCTCCAAGAGATTTCACATGTTTAAAAAAATTAAAAGCCAAAATACTGCAGTAATATTTAAAACAAACAACTCTTAGCACATTCTAAACTGTACATTGCTCTTGTAAAAAGATTTCAACTATGACCTCTAACCTGATGTGCCCACTGGCCATAGTTTTTAAAAACTTGAAGGTAAAGGAGATGAAAAGAACAAAGAGGAAAGAAGAATGTGTTTGTTTTCAAAGAGGTCAGGTCACAGAAGGATTTGTTGATATTAGGAATAAAATGACCCGTGGAAAAAGGACAATTAAGTTCTAGGAAAACATCTTTTCAGTAAGAAGAGAAGAATCATTTGTGCTTAACCTCAATTCTTTTAAAAAATATAAAAAGGAAGGGTGTAAGGGCCTTTAAAAATTGAATAAGGAGAGTATAAGTCCAAATGCCTAGGATAGACACAGCCCTTGAAACACACCAAGGTCAAAGTGCACTGTCAAACTTAACATTTGGCTTCCAATGTGTATACAGCTATTTGTATTTTATTCAAGAGGCATGATACTGAAATTTCCCAGGTAACCTTGAAAATAACATGGCCCAGATGTTCCAAAGTCTGTCTTCCTCCTCCTACAAGGGTGGTCTAATTGTTAAGGGCATTCTTTATGTTTTATAAATGTCTCAGGATGTATAAGACTATAGGGAGAAAAGTGAATGAGGTAAGAAGTGTGACAAAAAAAGAAATCATATGAAGTACAACATAGGAACAAAGCCGTCAGGAGTCAAAAATATATTTTGGAGTTTAAGAGAATAAAAGGTGCATTATTTTTCAAATATTTTATAAAGAGACTTCTTTATAAAATGTTTGAAATCTTTATAACATACTAATCATTATAACATACTAAGGAAATTACTAGATTGCTTGAGCTCTATGTATTATTTCAGGTGTAAGTTGTTTTAATCAGGAATTGTTTTTGCTAAGTGTGAAGCCAGTTATTATGGTAAGCCATAGAAGTATTTTATTGTATTTTAAAATGGAATATGTCCCTATTAAATGTGTTTCAACAGCTAATTTATGCATGCTTACATTTATTTTACTTTCCTGATATCTCTAATTCCTTTCTAGAAACATGTATATAGTTTGGGGTGTTTAAAATGGCCAGAGTGCTCCTGTTTTCTTGCCTCCCTTATTCTGTAACTGATGTTTGCCCTTGCTTCCAACTTCTCGCTGCTTTATTCTTTATTCTTTGAAGTGTCCTTCTCTCTCCAGGCTGACCTCTCCTGCGCTGGAGTTTGAACCCGCCTACCCTTTCTCCTACATTTGTTTGCCCTGGTTGTTTTCCTCATTGCTTTTCCCACTGCCCCGCTGCGTGTGAAACACTCCACCAGCAGCTGCTCACAGTTCCCAGGTTACGTCATGGCCAGCATTCAAAGAGCTGCTGTTCTCACATTTCCACCAGCAAGACGCCCCCTCTCCTCCTTCCCTGCACATTCCTTCAGCAAGTAGAAAGAACCTCCTTTCAGGCCATCTGAAATCTGCATGTTAAAGCCAGCACTGTTGGGAAGATGGATACAGCTTACAAAATCCAGAGATGCTATTTTTAAAGATAAATACCACCGAGTGAATTTCAAATTGCTTGTAGTTTATCCTAATGCTCCTTTATTTTTATGCATCCTTCAGTTTCCTGAAAATAATTATCAGTATGATACAAATTTTACCATCTCTTAATCTATCAAGTAACTTAATAAGGTAGATATGTGGGTAGAAATATAATTAATTAGAAAGTGCTTATTACACTAGAACTACAGCCTTTATACACATTCGTACTTTATTTGGCCAATGCATTTGCACATATCAATTTGAGAAGAATTTACTTTAGTGAATATTATGCATTATTGAGATTGATAATGAGCACTCATCTAATATTTACTGTGCACCATTCACTGTTCTGAGCACTTTTATGTCTACTAATGCTTTTAAGCCTCCCAGTAACCCCATGAGAATGATATTATTTTTATCCTCATTTTGCAGATGAGAAAATGAAGAACTAAAGGGCCGAGTGACTTGTCTGAGGTTGTATAGCTGATAAGTAAGAAAGCCAAGATTTGACCCCAGGCAGTCTGGCTGGGGAATCTGTCAGAACTAATAACCATATAATATCACCCCTCCAATATAAAGTTGGATTGACGTGATGACATTTCCTCTTAATTTACAACCTAGCTCTTTCATCAAAAAGAATAGCTTTGCCCTCACATTTATTGATGTCAAGAATCACGTGATTTGAGTTAAGAAAATGAATAAAGTAGGTTCTCAGGCATAGCCTATTTAACCCAGAGCCTGAATCGTTCACAGATTAAAAAACCCAAACCTCTGCCTGTAGGACCAGGAGGATTTAACCATCAAACTCTTCCCAAAGTGAGCAGAAATTCTGCTTCATTCTGTTATCTATTCAATAAATATTTTTCCTGGTGTCTGCCAAAGTCCACATATAGGGGGACTGTAATAGAAAAAGCCTCTCTGCCTTCATGGAAATTCTAGTCTCTCAGGAAGACAGTCATTAATTTTTTAAATCCCTCACATAAAAATTACAAATTTCACTAAGTGCTATGAAAAAATGTAGGATTCTACTGAAGCAAACAGAGGGATGTAAGATGGAGTTGGGATAAGAGTGGAAGTCAGCAAAGGGCGACCAGGAAGTCTTCCCAGGAAAGTAACCTTAGAACCACAACTTAAAAATGAAGACAAGTTAACTGAGTGACTTCTCAATGCCTCTATCACTTTTATTTTAAATGACCTGAAACTTGGGGCTAACAACCTGAACAACTGTTATGGTTTTTATAAAAGATGTCCCCTAAATTTTCATGTGTTCAAAGTTGCGGGTTTTGGAGGAGGATTAGATCATAAGGTGCTAACCTGATCAGTGAATTAGTCCACTGATAACATGCCAGAATCTGGTGTTAAGAGGTGGGACGTGGTGGCCTAATCTGGAAGGGTATATTCTTGTCCCCAGCTCTTTTCTCTTTCTCTAGCTCTTCCCCTATGTTCTGTTTCCTGGCTGCTATAAACTGAGCAGCCTTTCTCTACTATGTCCTCTCACCTTGAAATTTCTGCCTTGGAGCTAGCTAACCATGGACTGAAACTTGTGAAAACGTGAGCTAAATAAACCTTTCCTCCTTTAAGTTTGGTATGGTGGATATTTTTGTCCCAGTTATGTGAAGAACAGTGTAGTTGTCATCTCAGTGCATAAATTTAATAACTAGGAATTTTTTAAGTAATGGACCATAGAATTAATATGTAATTAAGTCACATCCAAGAAAGATTTCCTTCTTTATCAGACAGCATTCTGTTTGTTTTCTTCATGGCACATATGAAAATCTGTATTGCGTGTTTATTGACTTGCTTATTGAAAGTCTGTCTTGCCTATCTATAAGTCAGTTCCATGAGAAGAGAGGGCCTTGATATCATGTCTATTGGCATTTAGCAGTGTCTTTTTTTCTGAAGAAATAAACACATTTATTATTGAAGACCACAGCAGAATGAACCAATGTTAAAAACATAAAAGACCATATCATTAGAAATACCAGGTTTGACAACCACAAGAACACCAACTATGTCAGATAGTGAATTTCTATTGCATTACCCTTTGAACACACCCACAGGAATAAACTCTAGCAAGTGTCTTTTATATAATTGGCATTCACTAAATATTTCATGAATGGAAGAGTGCATGAAACAAAGTAAAAAATGTTATTGAACCCAAAAAATAAGCAGAAAACCATACCATAAAGAGAAAATTAAGAGCCAAGAGTATATTTTCTGAAAGAAATATTGCTTATGTCTAGATCTATGGATTCATACAGTTGAATAATTTTCTAAACATCTGGTAAAAAAATTAATCAAAAATTAAATATCCTTTATTCTGTGAACATAGGTCACCTGTAGCCTATTCCTTCATCAACAATTAATGGTCTTTGTGCTCAAAAGATATGGAATACACTTTAGTACCTTTGGAGGAAAATGGCATTGAAGAACTCCTCCTTAACTTTTTATAATAGCCTTCTTGAAGTATAAGTAACATGTATGTATTGAAAAAGTACAATTTGATGGTTTTACTACATACATGTATACCCAAAAATCCATCATTATTACCATATTCAAAATAGAGTATGTAATCAATTATCCCAAAGTTTCCTTGTGTTCTTGGTAATACCTCCTTCCTGTGCTTCCCAGGCTCCAGGCAACCACTGATCTATTTTCTATTGTTATATATGAATTTGGATTTTTTATGTTATATGATTGGGATGTCCCTTACTGAAAGTATATACCAGTGATAGCAAATTATAGCACACTTGCCACAGCAGGCTGCTGAAAGCTCTAAAAGGTTCATCATCACTGATATATATACTTTCCAGGGTCTTTTTTAGTCAGAATAATTACCTTGAGGTTCATTCACTATGTTGTATATATCAATAATTTACTCCTTTTTATTGCTAAGTAGTATACCATTATATGGATATTCTTCCGTTTCTTTATCCATTTACTCTCTAAGGTACTTTTGGTTTTTTTCAAGTTTGCAACTATTGTAAATACTATGACCATTCATGTACCAGACTTTCAATAGACCCATACTTTCTATTTCCTTTCTTTTGGGTAAATCCCCAGGAGAGGGACAGCTAAATAATATACAGTAGGTATGGGTTTAATTTATTAAGAACCTGCCAGAACGACGCATGGTGGTGTAGGTTGTAACCCCAGCACTTTGGAAGCTGCTAAAGGTTCACTATCTGGCCTACATAGTGAGATCAAGGCCAGCCTGAACTATATAGTGAGCCTCTGTCTCAGTACCGCCCCCCCCAAAAAAAAACTTGCAAAACTTTTTTAGAGCAATTGTAACATTTAACATTCTCCAGCAGAAGTGCATTGGAGTTCCTCTTAACTCTGTGTCCTCCCCAAATTTAGTATAGTCAGTCCATTTAATTTTAGCCGTTTCAGTAGGTCTGTAGCAGTAGCTCATTGTGATTGAAATTTGCATTTCCTAGTGATCAATCATATAGCCATTCCGACTTTCTTGTCACTATTGCTATGGTATTTCCATTCTTCTACTTCTAATTTATTTTGTCTTTATATTTAATCTGCATTTCTTGAAGGCCGCACATAATTTAAAAATCCAATCTGATTGATTTTAATACGAAATATTTCAATCATTTGCATTCTGTGTTTATTGATATGGTTGGTATAAACCTACTATCAAGAAACATTTCTTTTTGCCCTATTTGGGTTTTGTTTACTTGTGCCTTTTTTTCTTTTAAATTAATCTACTGTTTTCTATGAACACTTTTTATCTCTTATGTTGATATATTATCTGTAGCAATATATCTTTATTTTGTTATTTTAGTGGTTCCTTTAAGGTTTTTATTTCTCCCTTTCTAAACTTAGAAGTCTTACTTCCAAGTCTAGGTGGGATTAGGCCAGCACTGACTGTCTACCACATTATTTCCCACATGGAGGCAACCTCCCTCTGTGTACCTCACCCAGTGCCCAGCAAATCACGAGGTTTCCCATGTGACTGGTGGGATTAAATACTCCTATCTATGCCTAATGGGTGCTAAAGATTTTTAATTCTGATCTTTTCTGGTGGTTCTTTCCTAGTTGTCTCACTCCTCTGCTAATCAGTCTTTAGCTGACTACTTGAGGGGGAACCTCCTCAGATCTCGGTGAGCTCTCTCTGTGCAGCTTTGTGGTCCTCTGTCTCATAAACTGTAGTTGTCTTGGGCTTTCCAGCCTCAGTTCCAGCTCCTCAACTCATATAGCCTGCCAGGATCCTCCAGGGTTTTTTCCCCTGTGCTCTGGCTTGGAAATTTTCACATGACAGTAAGCTAGAACGGTTGTAGGCTCACTTCATATGTTTCCTGTTTCTCAGGGTACGTTTTCCTTGCGTGATTCATGTACATTGCCTTACAATCTATAATTACATAGATTTATCTGTGTCTTGATTATTTCAGGACAGTGAGCAAATTGGCTCTTATTACTGCATCTTGCTTGGTAACAAAAATCTTACAGAAACATTTAAGGCACAATTTTTTCTTCATCTGGAGTTGTTATGCAAAGAATGTTGGAGGAAAACAGGTAATTAGCTGATAATGTCTAATCCCCAGACATGGACAATCTGTTACTCACTTCCCAACACTGCACATACTTTGTTTTCCTTTCACAATACCAGTAATTGACTTTTGTTGTTTCCAGCCTACATTTTGCCTAGTTGCATTTAAGACCTTGTTTTTGTAAACAAGTTGGATAAAACTTAGGCCTTAGTATGTATCTGAAAAATCTGGTTGGGCCTAAACCCAAGGATATGGAAAAACTTGCCTCAAGTGTAAGTTAGTCAATAGTTCAGCTGCTAAATCTGCTTTTAAAACATCTAAATCCATCAGTGTGCTTCATTATTTTAGAAATAAATTGTAGGACCAGGGATGTGGCTCAGTGGCACAGCGCCTACCTGGCAAGCTCAAGGTTGTGAGTTCAATTCCTGGTACCAAAAAAATAAAAAATAAAATAAAAATAAATAAAAGTAGACTGTATAGAGATGGGGAGGGAATAGGGAATCTGGAAACTAGGGAGAGAAGAGAAAGGGGAGAGGAAGGCAATGTTTTATATATATATATATATATATATATATATATATATATATATATAATACAAATTCTCTACAATGAATGTATTTTTACCACAAACATACTATTAAAAATGGAAAAAATAAAATTATCCACTTCTAATTATTGTATATTTTAATATTGTTAACTTTACACTTCAGAAATCATTCTTTAAGAGGTTCTTTTTATTTAATTGTAATACCATGCTATTTAGTGACCAAGGTATAAGTTTCATTTTAGGAAAGAGGGCCTGTTACCATCCATCAATTCAGAAAATTTTAGTACTAAAGATCCAGAAATCCAACACTTGACTTTATGAAAGTACTACATTGATATGTCATAGTTCACACAGCTCATTAGTAGTGGAACCAGAACTAAATACACTCTATTCTTCTTACATGCCTTTTAGTTTTATTCTAAGAAGCGCATTCATCATTCTAAATGTTCCATAATCTAAGACATTTCAAATAGAATTACTTATCCAAATCTTACCGATCTTGTAAGCTTCCTGTGAAACAATGAGAAAAGGTCTGTGAAAGTGCCTCCGAAACTATTAAATGCTGTTTAAATGTTAAGTTTTATTATTAGACCTACAGTTCATCTCTGTGAAACCTTTTTACTGTCTCATTTTTCCAAACTTGAATATATAGCATATTTTCTAATACATTTGTTCTTTCTTTATAAGAATTTAATCCATTCTACCTTGCCAGGTTATAAAACAAGAGGTTCTCTTTTGTTCTATAACCAATTGGTATTTTATCGTATTATACATCTAGTAGGATCCCACTAAACACATGTTGAATAACATTGAACCAGATTTCTTTCTAGACATATGGAGAAAAAAATCCTGACCTTCAGAAAGAGGAGGTACTTTCAAAGGTTTTTATAGTCCCTTTTTGATGTTCTACATTTACAATGAAAATGTGTTAATTTGTCTTATGTTTAACTTATATATCGTATCTGCCTTCCTTTGTTAAAATTGAACAAATTCTAGGTTGATGTAAGAATTTCTATCAACAGCTGCCTGCTCTGGCAGAAAAAAAGAGAGAGGGAGAGAGAAATACAGAGCATAGTCATGAACTTCAGATTCCCCACACGCATATTTATATACACTTTTAGCATTCCTTTCCTCTGAATTATGGCTTACAATTCTTTATTATCTCAGTTTCCTTAATCTTTGTTAACCTCTGTTTCAATCAATAAATATTTACTGAACTACCTCTTACTGTACTTTCTTTTGCTAATTCAGAAAATTCTACTGCAGGTAGGTTATTATACTGAGTGCTGGTAGATTATTATATGTGGCACTTAGCAAATATAAACATATTTCAAATTGCTTCAAATATGTCAGCATTCCCAGTTCTCAGGTATAGTTTTCCCATCAGGCAGTTAAACTTTAAAGACAATGGAGTTACCTACAACTATGTGGCTGTGCTATTCTTGGAAATTCTAATAACCTCTGTGAATTAAGTCATTGATCACACATCTCAGTGTGTTTTGGTATCATGCATAGAGTTCTTCTTTCAGTGGTATCTTTGCCTACCATGGATATTCCCTGCCTCCTGTCTGTTAAGTGTACTCTATCAAGCTCTCTCCTTCATTGTGGCTGGTAGGCTTCTGCTGCTGATGAATTGACTTTGGTCTCTGAGGTTTCCTTTCTATCCTTTATTGCCCCTACACAGAGTATGAGACTTCTTTGTTGGAAGTTGAAATCTTTCTCTGGGAAAGTAGAATGACACAGTGCACAAAAGAGTATTGCTGAATCCTTGGAGCATAGGAGAGCATTATTGTTCCCTTGTCCTCAAATCTGTACACATACCCACCTCCCTACCCCCCACCCCACCCTTACTGGCCAAGACCACCCTTCTCTATGCGATCATGAGCATCCAGGGAAGTGTTTGTCCTGAGCTACTTCATGGTAATTAACCCAGTGGTCTCAATGTTGTTGCCAGGGGTCAAACATAGGCATTTTGTGTAATCTCAGGCAAAAAAGTACAAGGAACAGTTGGCTTCAGGAGCTTCTAAGAAAGGTTTTATTATCTGGGGAACTAAATAGACCTATTCCTTTCTCTAAGCACTGTGCCAAATTCTTCCCACTACCCAGAATGTTCTTCTTCCAGATACATAAGTGACTGTTACTGCCTTTAAGTCTTGATCAGATCTCAACTTCTTAAAGGAACCTTCTTAAAATTTAGCCTATCTATTTAAACAGCAACTGCCCTACCCCTCCTCCCAGCCATCTCCATCATTCCCTCTTTACATTCTTCTAGTTCTTATACAAAGGTATTCCCATTTCCCAGTGAATCACATCTTCAGGTAATTGCTACTTACCTAGTCCCATCCCACAATGATTCTAAGTTGGCCTTGTGTAACAAATGGAAGGCAGCAGAACAGATTTGATAAGAAGTCCAGTGCTACATCAGAAGAGGTCTTTCAGTGTCTGTCTCAGTCTCTTGAAATGTTTACTCTGCAAGAAGTACACTGACATATAAGAAGTTGAACTATTCTAAGGTTACTGTGCTGTGGGAAAATCTATGTGGGTCGTGTACAGAAGCTACATGGAAAGACAGAAGGACCTGGCCATCCCCGAGCTGTTGTGTGGATACATCCAGCCATCCCAAGTGAGGTACCAGATGTGTAAATTAGGCAAAAATTCCTCAGACAGCCATTCCAGTCAACCCTTCACATCCAGCTTCAAGCTACCATTCCTGTAAAACTCATCAAATACCCACTAAAGGAAAAGTACCCAACCAGTCACAGTCAGATCACAAAACCATATGCAACAGTGATAAACTTTCATTTTCAGCCATTAAGTTTTAGGGTGATGTGTCAGGCAGCCAAAAGAATATCCATTCTGATCGTATTTTTTTCTTTTCTTTTTCCTGTTTTTATTCCTCCCATGTATTTGTACTACTAAATTAATGTATATAATATGCATATATAAGTATAAATAATGTAAATGATATGAGAAAATGAGCCCCAGGAACCTGGGAGGTTTCCTTTGTTTAACAACATATTTAAAGCACCTAAAAAGGAGTCCTCAAATGACAAATATTTGTTAAATGAATGAATGGACCAGATCTTCAGTAGCTATTCTTTGCTCATGTGGTAAGTTCATCTTAGTGTGGCAGAGTAGAAAGATGGGGAGGCCTAAACCCTAATAATGTTATTAGGCTTCTGAATTTACTCAGTCCTAGAGCAGCATGGCCTGTGTCCTCCTTGACTATTCAAGCCGTTTTATGTTGGCTTTTCTATTAACTGCAGTAGAGCATATCCCATCTGACAGAGGATCTTTTAGGTCATTTTTATTTATATCCATGAAGGAACCAAGTGATGGGCATCATGACATCCCTGAAACCACTCTTTCCCTTGTTAACTGAGGCTTTGCTGCTTGGTCTTCTTATAATAGGTGTCTAGAGAGCCACAAATCTTTTAGAGATGACTGATTATAACCCCAGAACTGATTATAACCTGCAAAACTCTGTTGGTAAATTAAAATACTATCTGGTTAATACTTTTGCCTGAAAATTACTTTTGTCTGAAATTCAGTTCAGTTTTTTTTTCTTTTCAGTAACTATATTATGATAGACACTCTCCACTTGGAAATAGGGATAAAGATGTATATAACACAGACCCTCTTTTAGACAACAGATACATGAATTACAAACAATACAAAGACTTCACTCAAGATTTGAGCCCCTACAAAATAGTGTTATCAATGTGCAGAAAAGTTAACAATTTTTCCAAGGATGACATTTGAGCTTGGATTTCAGCAGTGAGTGGAGTTCCAAATGGTAGAGAAAAAAAGATGGGAGCATTTGTTAGTAAGAAAAGTTAGCATAAACAAAGGCCTACCTGTCTGGGGAAGATCTGACATAACCTGAGGCAGCTAAAGTCGGGAATGACTGAGATATGGAGTTAGGGAAAGGGAAGCAAAAGTAAAATAATATTTAAGCAAGCAAAGTACATGTAACTAGAAGAGACATAATTAAGTATTTCCTCATTTCTCCTTTTACTCTACATATATCACTAATAAGCAAAGTGTTTCACAAAGGATTTTTTTTACCTTTTTTAGCTAAGTAAACATGAAGCATAAATTTTTTAGTGTAAAATAGTCATGCAACCAGAAAACAAATTGATTTCAGACCATTTAAAGTTAAATATTTTAAGGTTCTCAATTATTTCTTTTTGGATGAGCAGAATTTTTTTCCGACACTGAAAATATATGTTTAGTTCCTAACAGACTAATTGCTCCTGCTTTCGTGCCAGCCTCGTGGGCATCAGCATGTTCAAGTTCAGCAGGTAGGAATCTGGCCTTTGAGCACACAGCCGGAAGAGTTAAGGAATGCATGATTACTCTTGTAATTACTTGAGAGGGTTCTGAAATCCTGGCAGACTTGATGGGGCCACCAGATAGCATGGGTCAAGAATATACAAGAGGCTAGGAATTCAGAACAGAGCTGAAGTGGGGAGTTAGAGTAAACAGGTTCTGAATGGAAAAGAGCAGGAATTCAAATCAACACTGAAGTCAAGAAACCACCTTCTTAGAAATGTAAACCTCACCCTAAGTCAAAGGATAAGACTTATCATATACTTGCCAAGGCCAGAGCTAGGATCTGTTTACCTCAGTGGTCCTGGAGCTGCAGTCTGTTGAAATCGGGATGTAGGTGGTATGTTGACTAGAGTGCTCTCCACAGCTTGACTTTGATGGCTTTGACTTTGCTTTTTCCAAACTTTCTTTGTGATGCAAGTCACCAGGGACACATGATTAAATTACTAATTCCCAAGCTCCTTTGCTGGTGAATCTGATGCTATAGGCTTGGAAATCTGTGTGGTTTTTACATGAGAACAATGATCACCAGTGGAATTGGGTAAATTTTGAAATGCTATTGCAAATTATAGACATTTGATGTTCTAACAAAGGGTTCCCAAACCTTAGACTGCAGCAGAATTCCTTGGAGGACGTGTTAAACTACAGGCTGGTGGGCTCCACCTAGAGTTTCTGATCAAGTAGGACTAGGGTGGGATCTGAGATTCTGCATCTGAAGAAAGTTCTCTGGTTATGATGATGCTGATACTACTGTGGGCAGAAGTCACACTTTGAGAATCACTGGTCTAAGCCTAATCAGAAGTCCAAACACCATTGGATCCAGTTGGTTAATTTAACAGCTGAAGTATGTATCCAAGCAACATATCCTCAAATAAGAATAGCAAACGCAATGAGGGAAAGAGAAGGTGCAAGGGTAACAACATCTACGTGTGTTTGTGTGTGCACACACACGTGCACATCTTTGCCTGTATCTTTGTGTATGTCCATGTTTAAAAATGAACACATTTCCTAGAAGCCCCTAGCAGATTTATTCCTTACTTATAAGCCTGAACTGGGTGTCACTAAACCTCTTTAAACCATTACTGCCTCCCAGTAATGAGCTTACTGTCATTGCTTCAGATCACATTTGGGTCCTTTGATGCTCAATATCTGAACACAATTGGACTTGTTTACCAAGGAATAAAAAGCAAATAGCTATTAGATAGGCAAATAGCTACCTGCATATGTAACAAATGCATTGTGCAACTAGTGTCATTGTGAGTTAGTTCAGAGTTGAAAATCTTAGCATAAATACTAGTAAATAATATATGATACTGGCTTTTTCATCACTTACAGCAGAATAACACACTCATGAGGAATTTGTCCCAGCATATTGGGGACAAATTGCCCTTTCAGAGCTCACAGTATACATGCAGTCATCTTGCTTTTATTGTACCGGTATATGGAATCACAAGCTGTCCCTTCAAGTAATGAAATTTAGACAAGTTGGAACCTGTGTAACAGCAAATCAATACTGAAGTTATAGGCAAAGCCTTAACTTGTGAGACAAACACATAGGATAGAGAGACTTCGTGACCAAATTTTAACTAATTCCACACTTATAGTTATCCAACATAGGAAAAACAACCAATAGTGGTATGTCTTTTTATATGTTCTCAGTTTTTTTCTCATTCATTCCTGAAAAAGCATTTTTTTCAAAGCATACACACAATTGAGGCATGTCCCATATGCCGATGGCCAATTGAATTCTTTATTTGGACCTCAAATCATTCAAATCCTTCATTGAAGGTTTCAGTAGATCTCCCCTATATTAAAAGGAAAATGTTCTAAATATTCTGAATTCTTTTGAGAAGGGTAGGGGGAACTAATATGAGACCATCACCTGTGTTAATTTATTTTCTTCCCAGAGCTAGCTTTTGTTAAGGAAACAGATAACTTTAAAACAGGGGTTAAACTAAAGTGACCAACATACTTTCTGTTGATCAATATCAAAAATTGTATATCAATTCCTTTTTGGACTAGACTTCACAGCAGTTAGTTTGCACTTTACACAACACTTTACATAGCAAAACAATTCTCCACCACATTTGTAAGTACCATACAGGCTGACAGAATTGTTCAAAATAATCCCATAAATTTCTGTCCAGAGATCTGGTTCCCAAATGTTCAAAACTGTAGTCTATTTAGCCAAGCACTTTATTCCATAATCATTAAGCTACAGTTAGGACCCAGTATCTACCACTACCCTAACCCGACTTCATCCAAATGAATACTTGTACAAAAGTCATATAAATCCATTAAATCCAGATGCAGAAGGACATTGCCCTTGACTGGGATAAATGGGAATTGCACCCAAGGCAAAACTGTGTGTGATAAACAAAAAGTGGAAGTTTCCATAGTGCAGAATGTTGATCATTTTACTATATTTAAATATACAGTGCATTTAATGACAGCATTTTCCCTCTGCCTCTTTAGTTGTAAAGATTTGGGGTGTTTTCTTCTGAGTGGATAGTCTGGAAAATAGCAAAAGTTGTTTCAGGCTTCTGCTGGCAGAAGGGCGTTTCCCAGTTGTGCTTAAGGTCTCCTGCACTGTGCCCTGGGGCTGCACTTTCTATGCATTTCTCCCTGTCACATCACCGTCACGCAGTGGTGTGTGTTTACAGATACTTTACTGTCTTTTCTGATTGAAGCAGGCTTTGGTTTGCCAGCAACTTTGGGTTGTTTTTGTTTTTGAAGACCATGCAACTAACAGATGTTTGTTGCTGGCTCCATATCTACATTCTTTGAAAGCTGGAGAGTCAAACTGCTGACATTCAGACAACACTAATTCCCATATCCAGGGAGCCTAATTTGCCGTCCCTGAGATACTGATTCCTGGTGTTCACGGGTTTAAAAACCATTTCAGTGGCACAATATAAGAATGGGCTTGGGAGGTGCAGTGCTGTCTCCACTAAAGATAATCACATTTTATAAACATCTGCGTCATTACTGGTATGATTCATCTCTAAGCTGTATACAGCTGTGTTTCCAGTTTCAATTAACAATCCCTTAATTGCATATCCATCTCATGTTACTAATTTAGTTAATTTATTCATAATTAAGAGTATTCTGTTTTCTACCAAGGTTTGTCGAGCTCAGAACATTATAAAGAGAAATATTTTAAGGCAGCATTTCTGAAGGATTTTGTTTCTTATAATCGCATCACAGTAAAATGTCATTCATGCACCCAAAGAAAGATGAATTGCTAAGGACTTTTTTCCCCAGTAAAATAAGAATCTATGGGAAACCGCAGTGTGTTTTGTTTTTAAACTGAGTTAAATGCTATGCATTCTGTTCCTTTCTTTCTCCTTCCCTGACATCCTTTCAAAAAATTATCATTTGATTTGGATTATTATTTAAGTATCACAGCACAGCCAGTCACTAGTGCAGATAAAACTGTCATTATTCTGTCAGGTAATGGTGTCTCTTAAAATCTAAGCTATAAAATCTGTACATTTCAGAGAACATTAAGACCAGGAATTTTTAAATTGCCAAAGCCTAACAAGTGGAATACACCCTAGTGGAAAATAGAAGGCAGATAACATGATAGCAGGCAGTTAATTCATTTTAGTTTGACCTTTTCTAGAAAAATACATATACCCTTGCAGCAAGGCTCTTGCCTGCATTAATATATGTCTGTGTGTCATTAAAAGCAGCAATAACAAAAAATGAACAGTTTATTTTGTCTTATATGCAGGAACTGCCACCTATATAGCCTTGACCTATCTTTGAGGTTAAAAAGTCTCACAACTGTCCAGTAGTTTGCAGACTTTACACAATACAAATAATGAGCCATCCTTTGCCTTGCATGAAAAATGCAATAAAAAGTCACCATCCATGCCCTGCTTTCCATGCTGTAAGTTTCCTTGACCCTCGAGGAACTGTATGTATTATGCACTTATTCTTCCATGAATACAATCATTCATTACTTATTTTATTGACTCTATTTAAATGTCTAGCATTGTACTAAGCACTGGAGGTCAGATGG
Source organism: Dolichotis patagonum (assembly GCA_004027295.1). Classification (NCBI taxonomy): domain Eukaryota; kingdom Metazoa; phylum Chordata; class Mammalia; order Rodentia; family Caviidae; genus Dolichotis; species Dolichotis patagonum. The sequence goes on along the minus strand of PVJX010014415.1, from coordinate 17,932 downwards.
TCAAAAAGAGTCATGATTTCTACCTTTGTGCATCTTTCAGTCTGAAGGAGAAATCAGACATAACTCAAATAATCATGCATAAGTGTGTAATTGTGTTGCATAGAGAAGCCAGGAGGATAAACATGAATAACATGTGCTTTTATTAAACCTAATAGGTACCATAGATGATTCTCAATCAGTGAAGATTTTAGGTCTTGGGTGCAGGTTTCTCTTTTCTCTTAAATCATTTTCAGTTTGTGACAAAGTTTAAGTTGATGATTTCATCATGAGGAGAAGGGCCTAAGCGTTGAAACAGGTGACATTCTTGATTTAGTGGATCTTTTTCAAAACAATGATAAAAGGAAAAGTGAAGTATTTCAGGTATCTGTCTTACCCCATCCCTTTTAATTCTAAGATCTTTCATTTTTCTTAAATGTTAATTTATGTCTTCAAAAGGGAAGATGTAAAAACAGGTAAAAGCAAGTTTTTTAAAAACACACAGTGACCGTGCATTCTTTTATTTTACTTTGTGACATTGTAAACACCTCTGAGTCTTACCTTACCCTCATCTCCACAATGCTTATTTTCTCCTATGTTTTTCTTTTAACCTCTTTGCTTTTTTGATACCTTAAAACTGAATTAAGCAATGAAAGATAATTGAAACTCAAAAATACTAGAAATTATCTAGGCTAAACTCTTAAAGATTAGAAAATAGTTTCTAGATGATTTAGGTAAGATGCTTTTGTTTGTTAAAAGCAAGATCAGAATTCATATTTAATGTAATACTCTTCACTCTACCATGTTTTTCTTTATGAAAAGCAAAGATAAATATAATCTGTTTATCTGAAAAGCTAAAATATCTATATGCTTCATGTTTGGCCAATTTACAATAGTTACTCATTTTAGAGGTGGTGATAGAAAAATTATTTTTAAGGTACAACTAAGTGATCATGTTAGTACTTTATGAATCTTTAAATCAACAAAACATACCCAGAAAATAAAACCAATTTAACTATGATTCTCTTATTTTTCCAGAAATCATGAACTATAAATATAACTTTCAGCCTTATACTGCCAATTTGTCTTTTGCTCTCCAAATCTTGTTTTTCTTTCTATTATTTTATGCTTTTAGAGTCTTTCTTTGTCTTCTCTCAGTGAAGAAAAGTAAATATCACATCTGGAAACTAACTGGGATGTTTTTCCCATTATCTCTGCAAAAGGCAAGAGAAGTGAAAGTCAGCCACAAACAACCACCTAGCTCTCTACTGCTTACCATAGAGGAAATTTCTCCAGTGTGCAGTCAGAATAACAGAATAGTAATCTTTGCCACCTGCTCATCTATTTCACAGCATCCTGTAGTTCCAAGATTCATGCTTTAATATTGCACGATGGCCTATGTTTCAAACATGAGGAATGCTAGGGGACATCATACTTTGATTCTTTGGCTCTCAGATGGCACCGGATGGGATGAGGCCACTGATTTCAAGTTGAAATAAAAGAGAAGTCAGACAGTGCCTGCAGCCAGACAGGACTCTTGTTATAGCTGAGACACAAGCTTTGGATGGATATGCACCTCTGCAGGACAAGGCCACAGCCATAAATCCCTAAAGGCAGCAGCAGTTGGTGGTCCAAGAGAGATGTGTATCAGCAATTCACAACTTGACATTTTTACATGTCATAAACACATTCCTCTGAGCACTAAATCATACAAATGAGGATAATGGGCACTGCAGTGGCCCAGGCCTTTGTTATTCTGTGGTCTGAGATATAACTTCCCTTTCTGGAACAAGGTGCCAGCTTTGGTTATAAGAAGTTTGGTCAGGAAGCAAAATAACCTGCCCCATGATTTTCTGTCAGCTCTTCTCTAAGTAGCTCCTATTCTATGCAGCTGATCCAGACACTGTGTTCTCCTTGATGTCAAGTAGGAGTTCTGTTTAGGATAAACTTTATACTTCTGGAGGTCATGACATAAACCTTGCCTGAAATTTATTATTTGTTGTGAAGCTGAGGGTGTTTAATCTGGACAGAGAGACGATAGACCAAAGTGATTTGGATTCTGATTCTAGATTTCTCGTTAATTGACTCTAAACAGAGACAAGCAATGTAATCCATTTTACCAAATAAATGGCTAACTCTTAGCATATGAATATGACTCTGTACAGAGACCTTCCCAACAGTGGTTAATTGAAGAAAAGTTCCTAAGTCCTGTCTTTATTAAGCTTATTTTCTAAAACAAATATATTATTTTCTGATTTTTTGCAGCACAATGTGGCATAAAAATATTAAGCAGTCAAACACTGTTTCCAGAAAACACTCATTTTATTATAACTATAATTTTGATATTTTTATATCAAATAAGGCAGTTTGAAAGGAGATAAATCAGACTGACCTTTATCAATAATGACAGAATAAAGAAAGAAATACAAGAAAGGGAGAACAAATCAGTGTGCATGAATGCCAACTGGAATGATCTTAAAGTTTTGAGAAGATAAGGAGAAAGAATGGACCTGTTAATAACTTTTTCTAATGTCATGTGACACTCTTCTTCCCGAGGGTCCTCTCTGTCCTGTCACCACATGGGTGCTGTTGTTCTCCATACCTTGCCAATGAGCAGGTTGGGGCGCATAATCAGGTGTCACCTTGAGATTTCCACATGAAAATGTGATGCGGAGATCTGCTCCTCACAGGGGCCTTTAGCCAGTCAACCACATCATAAACACTTATTAAGTAGCTCTTGTGTACAGAATTTTGCTCCTGATTGGCTTTCCCCAGATTGCTGCCTATAAGCAAGGAAGAAGGTACTCGACCTCAGGAAGCCTTGGAATCCAAGCTCTAGAGATGGATTGAACAATTGCATAGCAATCGTGTTATTTTGATTGTAATTAGTACCAGAAAAGAGAAAAAAAACAGACTGCAGAGAGTATAACTGAGGGACTTGACCTGATCTGGTAGGTGGAGAGGTTTTCTAAGGAGGTGATGCTTTAGGCACTAATACAGACCCACACCCATTTATTAATGCACATGTATGCAGAAATTCTTCTGATTGGCTATGATGAATATATGTCTTACCACAGAACATGATCAAAGTTTGAAAAATACTATTCTACTCTCTGTAATTTTAGAGAAAATAGAGAGCACGTTACCTATTTAACACATGTCTGTCCCAAACGGGACAAACCAGTGATGAGCACCTGATAACTCTGACCACCTGCATCATCACTGAAAGCAGAAGGCCTTGTGTTCATTGAAAGAGGGCAAATGTTGTAAAATGGTTGTGTCAAAGTGTGCACAGGGCCTGTACTTGACATTCAAAGCATGTTGGAGACCTCTATGGATAAACCAAGGCTCACATCTCAGTGGAATCACTTGTGAATTGAGTTTATATTTTATAAACAAAGAGAAAGCCAAGAAGAAGTAGAAATGGGCATGTCAAAGTATGGGAATCTTTACTTTTTTAACTGATAAAGCATGGAATGTAACTCCTGAAGGTATTGGAAAATACCTTCACTGATGGTCCGGAAGGGGCAAAGACATGAATGACATACTTCTCTCCTTAACAATCCTCCAGTAGATTACACTTAAACCCAACTGCCCTATATTGTGTTTACATTGCTGCTATGATCGGAATGTGCTTCCCCGTTCATATGTTGTAACCTAATCCTCCATGTCAATGAGATTAGGAGGTAAGGCCTTTGGGAGGGGGATGATTAAATCATAAAGGCCTTTAAAAAAGAGACACCAGAGGGCTTCCTTGAACCATGTGCCTTGTGAGAAGGTGCCCCCAGTGATCCAGGAAATTCCTCATCAAATTCCAAATCTGCCAGCCTCTTTCTCTTGGACTTTCTAGCCTCCAGACTATGTCAAATAAATTTCTGCTGTTCATAAGCTATGCATTTTGTGGCATTTGTTATAGCATTGCATATGGACTAAGACATTTATTATGTAAAGAACTGACTCTTTGGAAGCCAGGATTCTTTTTTAAAAAATGTTTCTAGAGGTCTCTTTAGAAACATAAGAAATTATACGTAGATAGATAGATAGTAGATAGTTGTTTTGTAGTACTGTCAGCATCTATGCCAAATATTAATTGCCTATTTTTACGGTATAGAGGAAATTTTCCCATTGCAGTCATTTGTACTTTTACATCCAAACTTCAAATAAAATAGGACTTTAAAATTTATAGCCTTGTTGGTTTCCCAGACATTAACTTAAGACAGCCTTTAGACCAATCACCTCCACTTACCCCATTAATTTCTAATGTTGCTTGGAACAAATTAACATTCCTGGAATGCAGGCTAACTGAAAAAGCCCTGGAGAAGAAAGGGTATTTCCTGGCTCCTGATATTGACAAATTTAAAAGCTTGTGTTATAATATAGACTCCTGTTTCTTCTTAGTGTGTCTTTGAATAATGTGACAGAACAGCTGAAACATAGTATTAACTTAATGCTTTTTGGAAAACACTTTATTTCTGTCTCTAGTTTTACTGAGGCCATTATTCTAAGTGGGGGACTCATTACCTAGAGATATTTAATAGTCATGCACGAGAGCCCCCTGACCCAAAATATTTACCCCTCTTTACTGGGGCACTGCCTCAAATTCCACCTGCTGTGGTGTTTGACCAAAGTTCATTTGTCTTTGGTTCTTTTTGCAAAATAATGAATGGGCACAGAAACATTTGAGATGGGTGACGGGTCTGTCTCATCCCAAACTTAAACCATGGTCTCAGACATCAGATTGAAATCTTCCACACATGCGAACATGTAGTTAACAAGCATTATTAGAGGACAAATAACAGTAACCTTATGACTTTTTCCGTAATTCTAAGTCAAGGATTTTAGGCCTAAATTGAAACCATTGCAAAAAACAGGATTTTCTTACCTTTAGATTTGGCACCAGATGACCAGAATTTCTTGTAACTGAATGGTAAGATCCAGGACCCCAGGTAACCAAACCTAAAAATTAAAAACCTAGGCCACAGGCCTTGCTGGATTTGTATATCTTACTTAGGCAATTTTAGGGAATATCATTAAAATGTCTTAACCAATCGACATATCTTAATTGCCTTACAGTTTGCTAATGAGGGGATGTAGGGACATTACAGGCCACTATTTTGTCAGTACAAACACATTTATGACATGTATTGTGTGCATTACCAAAACCCCCAAGGTTCATAGAGATAGCTAATCGTGGCTGCTTTTGCTTTTGGCCTTTCTCCTGAGCAGAAGGCTAAACTCTTCTGCAGTCTGAATTCTTGATTAAGGTAACCAGTTGCCTCAAGCCTCCAGAGTTGAAGGTTATGCTAGCTACAAATATAAAATAACATACTATCTATGTTGATGTATTTAAAATTAATTACAGGTCTTTTAACACCACTGTTTAACCGAAATTCTAACAGTGCTCCTTTTAATATGCAAAATATCCCTACCCCTTTAATTGACTGGTAAATACAACTTTATTTTTAGGTTGCTTTCCCTCTTTGACAGACTCAAAACACAGGCTACACCCCAGACTTCTATCCCTGGTGATGGACTCCTAGCCTCAGTGTTTATTTTATTTTATTTTATTTTATTTTATTTTATTTTATTTTATTTTATTTCATTGTATGTTGAGACAGGGTCTCACTACACAGTTCAGGTTGGCTTTGGGCTCACTTTGTAGCCCAGGCTGGCCTCAAACTTGCAGTGATCTCAGCCTCCCAAGTGCTGGGATTACAAGAGTGCACCACCACGCCAGGCTTAGCCTCAGTGTTTATTAAAGCTTCCCAAAATAATGCAGTGAAGTCATATTTGAGAAGACTCATGATAAAGGAATGGGAGGAAGGATGGCCTTATGCAATGCAGAACCAAGAATGAGCAAGGATATTGGTAAATGGAGTATATTCACAAGAGAGTCACAGTTGTGTCAATACCCAGGCTTCTCTCCCAAGACTTTGGTTAAAATGGTGACTTGGAAAAACCTTCCTCCCACATCTTATCAGTCTGTCAACTACAGTGAAAGAAATTTGGGTTAAGCGATTAGTCACCTTAAGATCCTACCTGCCCTTGACAACCTCTTTGACTCCATAGTGATCATTCCTGGGGTGACTCTTCATTTCTTAAAGAAGCATTTGCCCATTGGGCCTTCAGGGTTCTGGAGGGAAACTTGCGGTACATAGGTAGTGTGTTGATTTCAGATGCCTGCATACCATCCTGTGTGAAGCAATTAAAATGCCATCAGAATCAAGCAAGATTCTGCCAGAAAGGAAAAAAAGGAATCCGATTAGGAGTGGGCCCTTTTGAATCAGTGTGGTTTTGCAGGTGCTTAATCAAATAAATTTGAGAGTTAAGATTAAACTTTGTTTACTCACTGGAGAAAGACTTGCATGTAGATTTGAGCCAGGATTATCTTGGTGCCTTTTTTCCATGTGGGAGTTCGGGCCCAGTATTGACAAACTAGAATTCTGAGTTGTTTCTCTTAAACCATTTCTGAGTTCCTATTAGGGGACTTTATTGTTTAGGAAATAGTAACACGAAATTGTTTTAACTAGAGTACATCTTGTTCCTGAAGTTAATTACTGAGAGTCTTAAAAAATTCTTATCTTTTACTATTAGAAAACCTTTAAAACTATTTGTCTATGTTTTTTACTGTGGTGTCTCAGACATAGAGAGAGAAAATTCTTTTCAGAGGAATTGTGTGTGCACACTTACATTTCTATTGGTTTCCCTCAAGGACTATGGAAATCCCATTACAACATCAGCTTCTTAAGGAGTTACTGAAACTCCAGTTTTTCATATTTTCACTTATAATATTTGGATGCATGTAAGTGAACTTGCAGCATTTTAATTATATCTGCATCAGATGAACAGAAAAAATGTAAAAGGTTTTGGGGAGAGATTTAATTTTAGATAGCAGCATAATTAACAGCATTTGGAAAAACTAGTGAAACTTTAATTAAATCTCTCTATATTAATTTAGTCATTTAATTGAAAATGTATTGGGATAGTCCTTACAATTTATCACTCTTATGCTTTGAGGGGAAAGGACTTTAAATAGCAAAGCATCCGTGTAACTACTTTTTCATTATTTAGCTACATGTCCACCACTTGGCACTTGTTTAAATTTTTTGCTATATGTTTAACATTTTTTAAATATTAATTGGGCTTGTCATTTTTATTTAAAGACCTATGCATCTGGAAAAAATCATGTTTTGGAACATTAAGCAAATGTTTCTTTTACCTTATTTTAGACCTTAGTAGTAACTACATTCATGTTGTAAAGTTTTCCCCTTAATGTTGTAGTTTCTTTTTTTACTTCACCAGCTTCCTTTTTTGAAGCAACATTATGCTACAGCAGGCTGTCTGAATTTCAGCAATGCATTTGACATGGATGCTCACGATATCTCCTTATATTACACAAGCAATTATATACTGCAAGAAGCACAGTTAGGTGGATCCAGAGATGTTTCAATAACGATGCCCAAAGATCAGTGTTGTATTAAATTGTCAGTCTTGGAAGTCATTCTTGTATTAACTATAGACTGGATTCAGTTCCACTCCTCTGTACAACTCTCTATCACAGCTACATAAATGGTGCCTCCTACAAGTTATGCAATGAGCAACCTACCCAGCCAAACTGAATCTCCTTGTTTATGCTTTGACTCTGATTTTTATTAGCGTTGTACATAAGAACATAGACTGTACACTCACTAGTGTTTCAGATGACACAAAAGTGAGAATGGTAGGTAACACACTGAAAGATGAAAATCAGCATTCAAAATAAGATTATGACACATTGGTATGCCACAACCAAATCAATAGAAAACAAAATTTAACAAGGACAAGCAAGGTACCTATCTTTACAATTTTTTAAATGCTGCATACAAATATAGGTTAAAGCACACCTGAATTTGTAGCCTCATTATAAGCAAATTGGAGCTTTAGGGATTTACAAGCTCAGCATTATTTCCAGGATGATACGGATTGTACATTGGGTTATACACTGGTTAGTTACAATTGACAGAGACACATAATAAAAATAGCTTTAACGATAAAGAAATGTCTCTTTCTTAAATGTGAAAGTTCAGAATTAGGCTATTACAATTCCTTTGGCTAACCTCATGTTTGAAAAAGGTGTCAAACATGTTCACTGGAAGAAAGGCAGACTCTTTAATAAATGGTGCTAAAAAAACTGACTTTCTATGTGCCAAAGATTAAAAACTAGATCCATGTCTATCACCATGCACTAAACTAAAATCAAAATGGATCAAGGATCTAAATGTTAAAACAGAAATACAAAAACTACTGAAAGAGAAAGTAGGTGAAAATCTTAAAGACAGAGGTATAGATCGAAAGTTCATAAACAAAACCCAGACTGTATGGGAAATACTTCAAAAAATCAACAACTGGGATCTCATCTTATTTAAAAGTTTTTGTACAGCAAAATAAATCACCAAAAAAGGGAAAAGACAACTCACTGAGTAGGAAAACATTTTAGCCAATTGTCTGACTCCTATCTAGAACATATACACAATTGAAAAAATCAGATCCCTAAAATTCAAACACCCAATTCAGAAATCAGCATCTGAGATGAATATGTACTTCTCAGATGAAGAAATACAAATGAAAATAAATATACAAAAAAATGTTCACCATCACTAATCATTTAAGAATTTCAAATTAAAACAATACTGAGATTCCACCTCACCCAGAAAGAATGGCTGCCATCAAGAAATCAACCAATAACAAATGCTAGCAGGGATATAGGGAGAAAGTAACCCTTCTCCACTGTTGGTGGGAGTATAGAGTGGTACAAACACTGTGGGAACCAGCTTTGAAATTCCTCAAAAAGCTAGGAGTAGAAGTCCCATTCCATCCAGCTATTGCCCTTCTGGATATCTTCACAGAAGAGTTGAAAACATCATACCACAGTGATGTGTGTGCATCCATGTCTATAGCAGCACAATTTGTAAAGCTAAATCTTGGAAACAACCCAAATGCCCATCAACCCAAGAAAGGATTAAAAAGGTGATATTTTTACACAGTGGAGTACTACTCAGCCATGAATAAGGATAAATTTGAGATTTTTATAGGTAAATAGATGCAACTGGAGACCATATTCATAACTGAAATAAATCAGACTCACATGTGTAAACATCATATTGTCTCCCTTGTTGAAAGGGTAAATTGAAAGGGTAAATAAAGTCTGAAATGTACAGTAGATATTTTGAAATGGGAAGAAATTGTTCAAAAGGACAAAGGAAGTCGGATGAGTAAAAGAGGAAAGGACAGTAGGGAAAAGGGGAAATGCAAGTCAATTATACCATTAGTGTCTCTTATTAAATTAAAAAGGATGTATGTGCAAATATCAACTGGAGAAATTATTAATGCACGTATCTTGTACACTGAGCAACTACTTTAAAGATTACAACATGCAATGCATTAACTATTGTTGTCCTCCTATTATTTTGTTACAAAATTTTGTTAACCTTCTTTGTGGCTGAGTAATACTCCATTGTGTAAAAATATCACCTTTTTAATCCATTCTTTTTTCCATAAAATAAAAAAATAAAAACAATTCCATTGACTGTTCTTCTCAAAGAGTTCAAAATCCTCCTTCTCCTTTCTTCCTTGTTGTGGTAGCCTCAATTCTCTGTCACTCTGTAGTCCAATATATGTGCAGCAGCTCCAGCCATAACACCTGAGTTCCAGCTTCCAGCAAGATGGAGCAAGGGCAATGGCTCAACAAGGCATGTGTCATCACCGTTTTAAGAAAAACTCTCAGTAATCATAATGAAGCAAATGCACTAATAGTTCCTTCACAAGAACTATGCCACATAATTATACAGGCCTCCATGTAAGGCTAAGTAATATATTCTTTACTTTGGGCATCAGTTGGCAAAAGTGAAAATCATCAGTCCTCCCACATCAGGAAGACAGAACGAACACAAATAAACAACCTGATGCTACAACTCAAACATCTAGAAAAAGAAGAGTAAGCCAAGCACAAAGCCAAAAGAAGGGAGGAAATTATAAGGATTAGAGCAGAAATTAATGCAATAGAGACTAAGAAAACAGTACAAAGGATCAATGAATCAAAGAGTTGCTTCTTTGAAAGAATAAATAAAATTGATAAGCCCCTGGCCAACCTTATTTAAAAGAAGAAAGAAAAAACTCAAATTCTTGCAATAAGGAATGAAAAAGGTGAAATTACTACAGACTCAGTGGAAATACAGAAGATCATCAACACCTATTTCAAAAACCTCTACTCTCATAAATTCAATAACACAGAAGAAATAGACAGATTCCTAGATAGATATGAACTACCAAAGCTGGATCAGGAAGATGTAAAACTGCTGAATAACCCAATTTCTATTACTGAAATTGAAAATGTAATTAAGTCCTTGCCTACAAAGAGGAGTCCAGGCCCAGATGGATTCAGTGCAGAATTCTACAAGAAATACAAAGAAGACTTAATGCCAACACTCCTGAAACTCTTCAATGAAATTGAAAGGGAAGCAATTCTTCCTCAGTCATTCCTGGAAGCAAATATTACTCTAGTACCAAAACCAGAGAAAGACTCAACTAAAAAAGAGAACTATAGGCCAATCTCCCTAATGAACATAGATGCAAAAATTCTCAATAAAATATTAGCAAACAGGATACAGCAAATCATCAAGAAGATTATTCACCCTGACCAAGTGGGATGCATCCCAGGAATGCAGGGATGGTTGAACATACATAAATCAATAAATGTAAACCACCATATCAATAGAGCCAAAAGTAAGAAGCACATGATCATCTCTATAGATGCAGAAAAAGATTTTGATAAGGTCCAACACTCATTCATAATAAGAACCTTGCAGAGAATCGGAATAGATGGTCTTACCCTCAATATGATAAAGGCTATCTATGACAAACCTACAGTCAGTATCATATTAAATGGCCAAAAATTGAAAGTCTTTACCTTAAAATCAGGTACAAGACAAGGATATCCCCTATCACTGCTCCTATTCAACAGAGTACTGGAAATACTAGCCAGAGCAATTAGACAAAAAAAGAGAAATAAAAGGAGTAACGATAGGAAAAGAGGAAGTTGAATTATCATTATTTGCAGATGACATGATACTTTACATAGAACAACCCCCAAAACTCCATTGAAAACCTCCTAGGTATAATAAAGAAATTCAGCAATGTAAATGGATACAAAGTCAATACTCAAAAATCAATAGCATTCCTATACACTAACAACAAAAATACTTAGAGAGAATTAAGAGAAGCCACACCGTTCACACTAGCATCCAAAAAATGAAATACTTAGGAATTAATCTCATGAAAGATTTAAAACAGCTATACAAGGAAAATTATAATACCCTGAAAAAGGAAATCGAAGAGGACCTCAGAAAATGGAAAGACATCCCCTGTTCATGGATAGGAAGAACAAACATTGTGAAAATTGCCATTCTCCCAAAATTACTATACAGATTCAAAGCCATCCCAATCAAAATACTACTCACATACCTCATAGATCTAGAGAAATCCCTCCTAAAATTCATCTGGAACCAGAAGAGACCTAGAATAGCAAAGGCCATTCTAAGCAGCAAAGGCAAGGCAGGAGGCACCACATCCCTGATTTGAAATTACACTACAAAGCTACAGTAATAAAATCAATGTGGTAATGGAATAAAAACAGACCTGAAGATCAATGGAATAGATTGGAAGATACAACGACAACCACAAACCCACTCAACCACCTTATCTTTGATAAAGGGGCCAAACATGTTCACTGGAAGAATGACAGTCTCTTTAACAAATGGTGCTGGAAAAATTAGCTATCCATATGCAGCAGACTAAAACTAGACCCATGCCTATCACCATGTACTAAACTAAAATCTAAATGGATCAAAGATCTAAATCTTAAAACAGAAACACTAAATCTGTTGGAAGACAAAGTAGGTAAAAACCTCGAAGATAGAGGGGTAGGTAGAGAATTCATGAACAAGAATCAAACTGCACGAGATACACTTCCCAGAATCAATAACTGGGACCATATCTTATTAAAGAGTTTCTGCATGTCAAAAGAGATTTCCAGCAGAGTGAAAAGAAAACCCAAAAATTGGGAAAAAATCTTCATGGACAGTGCCTCAGACAAAGGACCTCTGTCTAGAACTTATAAAGAATTAAAAAAAAAATCGGACCCTCGAAATTCAAAGACCCAATCCAAAAATGGGCATCTGTACACAGTTCTCAGATGAAGAAATACGAATGCCAAATAAATACATGAAAAAATGTTCATCATCATTAGTCATGAGAGAAATGCAAATTATAACCACACTGAGATTCCATCTCACCCCAGAAAGAATGGCCAGGATAGAAAAAACTACCAACCACAAGTGCTGGAGAGGCTGTGGGGAAAAAGGAACTCTTCTGCACTGTTGGTGGGAGTGTAGACTGGTGTGGCCACTGTAGAGGTCAGTCTGGAGATTCCTTAAAAAGCTGGGTTTGGAAGTCCCATTTGACCCAGCTATTCCGCTTCTAGGCATATTCCCAGAAGATATGAAAACATCATACCACAGTGATATATGTGCACCCATGTTTATAGCAGCACAATTTGTAATAGCCGGATCTTGGAAACAACCTAAGTGCCCATCAACTGAGGAATGGATTAAAAAGTTGTGGCATTTTTATACAATGGAGTACTACTCAGCTACAAAGAATGATCACATTGAGATATTTATAAATAAATGGACACAACTTGAGACCATACTCATAAGCAAAATCAACCAAACACTCATGTGTAAATACCATATAGTCTCCCTTGTATGAAAGTTGGTAAGAGTATATAAGATTTTATAGTAATCATGTTTCCCCATTTCATTGCTTTGAAGCCTTTCAATGTTTTCATTCATCAGTTGGAATGGTTTTAATCTGTTTTGTTTGACTTTATTATGCATGATGGTATTGACAGCAGTTTTGAAGAAAACAAAACATTATGGCAGCCATCGCTGATTTAATATCGTCTTCCTTAGAAGTCCTACCATGCTTCTACTCTGCTATTACCATCAGTTCTATCATGTTGTGTCTTATTGGGATTTTAATATATGTGATAGCATAAACAAATCTTTTTATTCAAAATGAGATATTATAGTAGCCATTGATCATAGTTACTTGATTCAGAATGTCCTGTAATTGTTCCATTCTCTTGAACAGTTTTATACTATTGTGTTATGTTTGATATTATTGTATCTGAAGCTATGCTCAACTATAGCAGAGAAAGAGATATTTTGACAGCTACTGTTAATGTCTGGTTGTCTTGTTGTAAAGTGTTGTGTTGTTTATGTTGTTCCGTTCTGATCTGCTTTGTTCTGCCCTCTTTTGTTTTATTCTTTTTAAAATAAAAAAGTAATAAGAACCGTAGGAGTAATAAAACCCAAAATGCATAATTGCTACTGTAAAAGAGAGAGCAAAAGAAAGTGCTCTAAAGGATATAACTGCATGTATGTTTAAGTGTGGAAGATAGATGACCATACTACTGTTTTTGTTAGATTGTTGAGCAGAACTGTTAATAGTCTCACTGTTGGAATGTCTACTTTGTATGCTTTAATTTTGTAACTTGAACAACTATTTCCAAGATGACAGTATGTAATTTATCAACTAGTGATTTATCAGTGGTTTTTTTTTGTTGTTGTTGTTGTTGTTTTCTTTTTTTCTTTGGAATTCTGTATTGTTGCTACCCTTTTTTCTGTTTTGTTTGGTTGGGTTTTTTTTCTTTCTAAATAAAATTTTAAAAAAAGAAAATCATCAGTCCTTTTCTGTGGAAGAAAGAGGCAAAATATGAGGGCAATCAACAATCTTTGCCACAAAGTTGTTTTCAAGAGAATTGCTCTGTGCTTGGGATTTGACAAGATAAACCTTAAAATCCTATCCTCTTTTAAGCATCTGTACTCCTATGATTTATAGAAAATACAGACTCTCCTCTGTCCACAAAGAGAATTGGTTCTCAAGGGCTTTTTGTAAGTTCATTTCCTTGTAAGTACAAAGTGACACACACAAGTGACCAGTGTACACCCTTTTGTAACAAGTTATTTCTGTTGTTGCCATAGTAATTGCATACCTTCTAATACTATTGCTGTTTTGTACTTTTGAACATGGCGGTATTAATAATAATATTTATAGTCCATTATAAAAATACGCACACAAAATACACCCTGGGCTGAGAAAACCTAATGGTTACCTAACATCAAATAAGTGTTCATGTTCTCTGTTGAGGACATTCTTCATTGCTTCCTTTCTACTCTGCTTGGAAGGTTTCCTGCTGCCTATGGGAGGTTGTACGTAGAGAAATGTTTGTATGGCAAGGAGGTACAAGCATTGTAAGAAAGGAAGAATGAATTCACATAAATTAATAGAGCATTCGTTTGGACCTGGCCATGCTGCATTCTTCGTATTGCATTTAGAGCCACTTCTGCCCTTTACCTAGAAAATGTTACAGAATTATTGACTGACGAATGTTGCTGTGTGGTCCCTATGTAATGTAGGTCAAAATTAGGAGAGGGCCACACTGTCTGCCCTTTTCTATGTTTCATTCCAACTCCGAGAGAAGGGAACAAGGCAAAATAGAGATGCTAAGGCACACAGTCTGAAATTTGAGGAACCCCTCCCCAACATTTAAAAATATGACAGTATAAGGAAAATGGTACTGTGCAACTTAAAACTTCTGAATTGCGTTTTCACATCCCGCTATATTGCCTCTCCCTGTGGAGCTCTTCTAAGCACAAAGTTGCCATTACATAATGAACAACTCCTTAAATACTGTGCAAGTGTTTCTCGCTGGAAGCATAATGCAGCAAACTCTGCATTTCTTCTGTCTTACCTCTTGGTCCCCAGTTCTGGAGTGAAAGGCTCATGTGCATAGGAGAGAACACGGTTGATATTCATAACTAAAGCATTCTATGAACCAGGTCACATTCAATTCAAATACTTAACTATGATCATATTCTTTACATTAAGGGCTAAAGGCAGATTCTGCTTTCAAAATGGTTTAAAACTCGGTATGATGGTGCATGCCGATAATCCTAGCACTCTCAGAGGGTGAGACAGATCACAAATTCAATTCCAGCCCAGAAAAATTAACAGGACCATGTCTCAAACACACACACACACACACACACACACACACACACACACACACACACACGAGCAAGAGAGAAAGAGAAAGAGAAAGAGAGAGAGAGAGAGAGAGAGCACGCCATAGATACACTTAATGTAAAGGCCCTGGACACAATCACCAAGATTGAAAAAAGGTTTAAGATGTTGAAATCATTTAGTGCCAAGAAACACTTGAACCAGGTGAAAGTTGTGGAAATTCCATTTTCCAACTTATCCTTAGGAATGTAGGAACCACCATAAGTTTCATTGCCTTAATGGGGAGAAGTTGTGTATTTGTTGTTGTGTAGATTGCTTGGCTAGTTTTATCATGATTGTATTATGACCTAGAGATACTGAAAATATTTCACTAGTTATCACTAAGACTCTGTATTGTGTTTCAGACTTGACCGAGCACTTTCCAGTGATTGGCTTGACACATTGCCACAGTGACCCAAGAGGTTAGGAAGTCATGGGAAGAGCCTCCTTCCCCTGCAGGAGGCACACACTGTGGGAGGGTTCGTGCGGCTGTGCTCAGGAGGAAGCATTAATGCCGCTGGATGTCACTTGTAGGGAATAAACTACTCACCTAGACAAAAGGGTTCTGAACACCTTGGCCCTGGATCTGCTAGCAGGCATGTACACCTGGAGGAAGTAAGCCCAAGGAGAACCGAGTTCCTGGCCTTTGCCTGGAAGGCAGGAGCTAACACGAGGACACCTTAGTCGGAGTACGAAATTGCTATCTCCAAGCTCCAGACAACTTTTCCAGTCCTGAGAGGAGCTTAATAAAGAAAACAGGCCCCATAGACATTGATGGCTTTTCAAGCGCCCAGTTGGTTACTAAACCCGACAAACATTCTTGGATTTTAAACTTCCCAGTGAGTTACTAAGCAGTTAACACAGTCATGATGTTAGATTGAGCGCCCCGGGGCCACGCAGGTTGTGCCCTGTTCTGCACCCACTGATTGTGGTCACACTTCTTATAAATGTCTGCAGCTGCTAACAAGAGTGCTGAGTGAAAGAGCTGGAGTAATGATCTCTGTCCCTCCCTGGAGAAATTATTCCAAAGTTCATATCTTAGGAATGCCTTCTCTCATTTATGAAAGATGGCGAGTTGCACCATTACTATAAAAGAGAAAGATGTGGGACCACTTTGGGGTGTTTTGATTGTTTCACTATATCTAGTTTTATCCTGTTTTAAAATTTAACTACTTTTTATCGGGTCTGTCTGCTGGTTAAATGTTTTGTGCATAGGCAATAAAGGCAGGAGAAAAAAAGAGAGTCATGGAACTAATGGCAAATCCATTCTTCAGGTCAATAAAATTATACTATAAAAGACTTGAGCCATACACGGAGTGTTAATAAAAAATAAGATGAAGTATCACAAGGAAGATTTACTTGGCACTTTATAACATTTCTTTTTCTGTGAGATTCAATTTTATCAGCAGAGTTTAACAGCTTGTAAGTACTGTTTTTGTTGATCATTTTAACACTTACGGGATTCTATGATGATATATTCTCCCGATATTTGTGTTATTGGTGAAAAATCTAGGGTGCTTCGAACGTATCTTTCTCCATGCAGCAAGGAGACCCTAAGCCACTGTTGCAGTCTAACCCCTACTCGTTGCCCTTGCACACCTCATTCCAGCTATACTGTACCAATTGCCCCTGGCTCTGTTTATGGAGCTGAGCTGAGGCAGTCTGAATCTCATTCATCCTTCTGATAGACATGTGGCCTTGAATCCTTTCTGTGTCTTGGTTTCCTCATCTATAAAATGGAATTAATAAAAACCAGCTTCATCAGGCATTTGGACAATTAAATTGCATTGACATGTAAAAAGTCTTAAACATGAGAAATAATAAATGTTTTCTGTTATTATTATTGCTATCATTATTCCCCCATAACACCAGTTACATAAAGTCTGTGTGTCAAGACCACACCCTAAAATATTGTACATCACAAATATACACTAATCAAAAAAACACTAAAAAAAGACCCTTGACTATTGCCATTGACCTTTGTCTCTGATTCCACCAGATAAAATTAGCCTTTATATTAACTCTTCTTACTTGTATTTTAATTACCCCCCAAGTATACATCTTAAAATAAATTAGGATCTGTGTTGGAAAACCATTGGTATTATCCATGCTTTCTAACATAGTACGTTACACCTAGATATTCAATAAATCTATACTGATTGAATGGGTAAAATCTGTGTTCTCTTGTCTCTAATTTGAGACTATGTTTTAACCTTCAAGAACACATGTTGATGTTGGTTTGGCTATATTGTACATCTTCTGTGTTGGAAAGTTGAAATTCATGCCTTCTTTAGTGTAGTAATTTGTGACAATGTCAAGCTGTTATACGTTCCCTATATATAGAACCTCTATATCTGTCATCATTTTACTCTTATGATTTTGCTTTAATACTGTTCAAAACACAACATCTATTTTTAGAATTTTTACTTCTGAATAGTGCTTTTAAGAACATACATGGAATGTCTGCATGTTCCTTAGGAAATTGTCATGGATTGCTTTTAGCATGCAGTTTACTGTAGTGATCTCTTAACTGTTCAAAAAGTATTTCAAAGTGGCACAGAAACCCATGGATGGAAATCTGTTTACATCCATCATCATTGATTATTTTGTTGTTTTGACTTTTAGTAAAGCAAGCGATTTAGGGATTTTTTAAAATACTAGACTTCACACACACACACATACGTCGTGAATATTTTCTAGTTCTTTCCTAATAACTTGACTTAATTTAGTCTCTTCTTGTTCATTATAGATGGTTATCAATAGTTTCAGCAAATGTTATGTGAAGGTAACTTGT
>PVJX010014414.1:0-44926 GCA_004027295.1 Dolichotis patagonum | reverse complement strand
ATTCTTTTTCTTGCAGTCCCTGAAGACATCTAATTTATTTTCTATCTCTGTACATTTTTTATTCTTGATATTTTATATACAGTGGAATTGTGTGTTTGTTCTTTTGCATTTTGCTTATTTTACTTAACATGATATTTTTTAGTTTATATTGTAGAATGTATCAAACCTTATAAAAATTTTTTATTTTTAAGGGAATAAAACCAAACAAAATAAAACAGAGTAAAGCCAATCAAAACAAACAGTGTGAGTGATACAGAATTTCAAAACAAGATAATAGGAAATCAGCAATGGCTACTACAACACGTCTTGTTATTTTCAAAATTTTTTATTTTTATCACTTAATATTCCTTCATATGTATATATCACATTTTGCTTATCTGCTCATCTATTGATGGGTACATGGGTTAGCTCTACCTTTTGGTTATTTTGATAATGTTGCAATGAATAATGTTGTACAAATATCAGCTCCAGTTCTTGCTTTCAATCTTTTCTGGAATGCATGTAGGAGTGGAATTGCTGCTCATAAGATAATTCTATGTTTAGCTTTTTGAAGACTCTCCAGACTGTTTTCCATAGTGGCTGTGCCATTGCTAATTCCCATTAGCAGTGCCTGAGGGTTTCATTTTCTCTATATCTCTCTTCACACTTTTTACCACCATAAAGATAAGTTGTCCTAGTAGTAATGAAATGATGTCTCATTGTGGTTTTGATTTGTGTTTTGGACTGAATGTTTGTGTCCTACCTCACAATTCCATGCTCCTTCTAAGAAATTGTTGCCTATGTACAAATTATGAATATATTTTCTTCTAGAAATTTTATTGTTTTAGTCTTTAATATTTAATTCTATAATTCATCAAAATTAATTTCAGTGCATGGTGTGAGGTAAGCGGTCAAGGTTTATTTTTTCATCCATTCCACCATGAAATTCAACCTGTCTCCTATGCTCCCATGCCATGTGGAACTTTGTGATAAGCCCTAAGAATTTCCACTTTCTGTTGTGTCCTTCTTATTTATGTGGGCTTATTGCTTCTTGAACTATATGGTTCTAACAGACAAAGACTATGGAATCTGTATAAAGAATCAAATAGAGTAGGGTTAGTGAAATAAATTTTGAGGCCTGATAGAATCAGGACTGAATCTAGCCTCCATAACTTATTACTTGCATGATCTGGGGCAATATTAACACCCTGTCATGGTTTATGTCGGTGAACCCCAGGCCTCATGTATTTGCATTGTGCATTTGTGATTGGTTCATTGTCTAGTGCTTGGATTGGTGGTGTCAGTGCTACACCCTTCTAGGGGTGGAGCCAGGATGTGATGTAATGGCAGGAAGAAGGGGTGTCTCCCTCTCTTGCCAGTTCCTGCTTGCGGTTTGCAGCTGCCATGAACTGCAGCCCTGCCATGCCACCCTTCCTTGGAGCCAACTGAGTATGGACTGAAACCTCCAAAAACTGTACGAAATAAACCTTTCCTTTCCCAACTTTGGGCATCAGGTATCTTGTCTCAGCAATGAGTAAAAAGTAACCAAGACAGAATTTGGTACTGAGGAGTGGGGTCATTGCTGTGACTATACCTGACCATGTTTTTCGAGAGGCTTTGGAAATGGCTTGTGGGCGGAGTTTGGAAAGGTTTGGACATGTTGCCTGGATGCACAGAGCTGGAGCAACTTAGGTTGTTCTGTAGAGGAGATTCTCATCAGAGCTCAAGAGGCCAGAGGCTGATAGAAAGCCTGATAGTAAAGACCAGGCTTGTGAGGTTTCTGCTGGGAAAGAGGACTGTATTGGTTGTTGGACTCCCTATGATGTTTGTTATGGCTTGGCAGAAAGTTTGTCTGCATTTTGCTCATGCCCAGAGACTTTGCCTGAGACTGAGATTAAGGATAATGGACTGATTAATCTGGCAAAGGAAATTTCAAGGCAGTCAAATGTTGAGGCTGTGGCATGGCTATTGTTGGAGGCCTTTAGCCAGATCTATGTTACAAATCAAGAACAAAGAGCTCAGCAGGGTAATTTAAACACTGTGAGTTTGGCCAGAAGGAAAACTCCAGTAAAGCTGTGGATTGTAAAGATAGTGCTGAGACTTTGATTGCTGAGAAGAAATAGAGAGATAAGAAAGATGGCCACTGGGCATCCCAGGAAGCAGTGGGTCTCCACCCTTTGCAGCCCAAAACTGCAAAAGTGAAAGAATTTTCTCAGATGAGAAAGCTTCAGAGCACCATGCTCCAGAATGGCTGGGAGGCCACATGAGGTTCCAGAATGGTGGCAGCCACATGAGGTTCCAGAATGGTGGCAACATAGAAAAGCTTTTCTTCACAATCGGGTTCACAGAGCCTAGTGATCTAGGCAATCGACCCCTGCAAGCAAGAGAGAGAAAAGCCTGGTTACTGCTCCAGCTGGCAGCAGACCTTGGCAGCATCCACATGGTGCTGATTTTAGGTGCAAGGAAAATGCACAAATTCTGAGGGTAAGAAGGCTTCCACCTCGATTGCAAAGGGCCTGGGAGGCCAAGCAGTGTGCCCCTGAGAGGGCAATTTGTAAAGATGTAAGTGTGAAGCCAGAGGTGCAGTGGAGACCACAGAAGTTTGGAAAAGCCAAGAATGTGGATCATCCAAGAAAAGCTGCAAAAACTGAGCAGAGAAGGTTTAAGAGAGAAGCTGTGGGAGCTGAAATCCCTGGAAGTGCCCTGGGGGCGAAATCACCCAAGCCTTTTGGAGCTTGCAACCAGATTGCTTCAAACACTGAGCATGGAACTCTAGGACTTAATGTTCGCCCTGCTGGATGTTGCACTTGCTCTGTTTCCAATACTTTATATTCCCCCATTTGTAACTTTTCGAATGGTAATATTTATTTTGTGCCTTTGCATTTCAGAAATGTTTACCCTTGTTTCACTTGTACAAGGGGTTACAGTTAAGAGTTTGCCATAGATATTGGAGGAGACTTGGGATTTGGACTTCTCAGCAACGCTGAAAATGTTAGGACTTTGGCAACTTTTGGAGATGGACTAAATGTCTTTTGTATAAAGGTTGTACATGAGTCTTTGGGGGTCAGGGGTGGAATGTCATGGTTTATGTTGGTGACCCCCAGGCCTCATATATTTGCACTGTGCATTTGTGATTGGTTCATTGTCTAGTGCTTGGATTGGTGGTGTCAGTGCTACACCTTCCTAGGGGGTGGAGCCAGGATGTGATGTAATGGCAGGAAGAAGGTGTGTCTCCCTCTCTTGCCGGTTCCCACTTGTGGTTTGCAGCCGCCATGAACTGCAGCCCTGCCATGCCACCCTGCCTTGGAGCCAACTGAGTATGGACTGAAACCTCCAAACACTGTAAGAAATAAACCTTTCCTTTCCCAACTTTGGGCATCAGGTATTTTGTCTCAGTAATGAGTAAAAAGTAACTAAGACACACCCCTTATTTGCTATTTGCTCTGTTCTACTGTGTACCCAGTATGGAGTTAGGCAGTGGAGTCATAAAGGCGAGGGCTACACTGACAGGTCTTGAGGGACTCCAATTGGTGTGTATATGGGAATTAGTGAAAAGGTAATTATTAAACAATAATCTGTGTACTATGACAAAACTATGAATAGATGGATAGAGCATGAGAGGTGGGGAATGGCTTTCTGATAGAGGAAAGCCTGACCTGAAATTCAGTAGATGAGTTGGGTTAGCCAGTAAACATGGGAGAGACTGAAATTTCCTTGCTGGTCAAGGGACCAGAGAGGACAAAGGAGTGAAGTGAGTTTCAACTGAAAAACATGCAGTACTGTTCCTAAGTTGTTTTAAGGATGTTATAACACATGTGGCACAAGGTTTGAGGTTTCATTATATTTTAGTGAATACTGTTTGCTGAGTCTGGCAGCCTTAACACTCAGCACAGCACGTAGCCCATAGGAAATACCTGATATATTTAACTTCAAACTATTAACTTGTGGAATGGGAGAGGACGGAGAGAACCTAAAAAAGTATGAAATAATGAAGTGGTAAAAGCAGAATTTGGCTTGATGTCACTGAAACTTTCCCTGTCAGGAGTGAGGCCATTTCCTGGCAGGCATCAACTTTGTCTTTGGGTAAACCTTCCTTCCATGCTAGAAATGCTTCTGGAATGATGCTGATGGGCTGTGTGGTGGGGGTGGGGTTAGGGTCCTCACATGGGCTGTGGGCAAAATGCTAATGGAAACACTGTGATAGCTTTGTTCCAGGGCATATCATTTCAAGGAGATTCTTCCTCTTTCTTCTTTACAGTATAAGGAGTTCTGAAAATTCAGGCAAACTCATAAAGGAAAAATCTGGCACTAAGTTGCCCCTGCAAGAATCATGAAGCTTAGGTTCTCACTATAGTCCTCAAGTGGGTCCTCAAGGAAGTCTGCATCATTTCCTCCTCCCCTCTAGCTACCCCAAGGGCTCGCTCCCAGTACCACACTTCCTGACCTGCTGTGGGAGGGAAGTCGGGCACTTCCAGCCTTAGGTGATATGGCTGCGTGCTTAACAAATTGCCTGTTCACTCAATTACATTTTATTTAATCATCTGTAATCATATAAATTATGCCTGATGGTAGTAAATGTTCATGTCAGTTCCTAATTACAGATTGATTAATTGGCTGGGGTGATCTGTATTACTACTTATATAAGAATATATGAGGATGATGATAAATTAGTGCCTATAGCTGAGCACAGGGAACATGGAACCTTTCCAGTTGCATCCCACATTTTGGAGGGAGGTGGTATTGAAGTAGCCATTGCCATTTCCCTGTTTTATTCCTGTCAGATGCTCCCAGGAGGATTTGTAGTCTATTGATTGATTGATTTTGGCAACACCTGAGTCAAGAAATATTTATTATTATTTTTTAGTGTATGTGTGTGTGTGTGTGTCAAATTTTTACCATGTAGTGTTTTTCTCTTTTTGGCTGTGGCTGAGATGAATAATGACAAGCTCATTAAGTTCAGTTGGACTCATTAGAGCCTGCTGGGCCCACAAAGTTCCTGGGGTTAGATTTGGCCTGGAGAATAGGAATCTAGAAAAGAGGGGATGTAGGAACTTGATCAGTGTCTATAAAACATTTCCTTATTAGATAATGTCATCTTTTTGTTTTCCTGAACTATAGAATGTCAAATGGTCCAGAATGTATTTTGCACTTTTATTCTAGTAATTTTTAGACTTTTTGTGACATCACTAAGGCAACTTGCCTTGAAATGACTTGAAATGTCAAAAAAAGTTTCTAGCTTTTGAGAGTGTAACCAGAATGAGTTAAACTTCCATCATTCTTGCTCCCTTTCCTGATCATACATTGGACCACAGATAAAGATGAACTTATATGGGATAAGATGTATGGAAAAAGGAGGAGAATTGTAAGATTCAGGAGTGGACTCTGGTTTTAGGGAAAGGGCCAAAGACTTCATCCCAGGTTCTTTGGCTTTGATAAGTGATATGCAGGGGTGAATGGCAGAAATGCCTGTGGACATCCCTCTTGTCCACAGCACAGCCTCTCAGGGATTATTACTGTAGAGAAACATCAGCTGACCTCTGTCCCAGACAAAGAGATCATAATGGAGCAAAGATTTACTGTCATTGATAGTTATGGGTGACTCTCCTTTTGGGGAGGATTTTTAGATATGGTTGTTGTAAGATGCAGTATCATGCCTCTGAAGTTCATTTGCCTGAGTTCAAACTCAAGATTTACTTACTTGGTGATATTGAGCAAGAACTGTGCCTCAATTTCCTCCTCTGAAAAGTGGGGATAATGATAGTCTCATGCTACAGAATATTGTCAGAATCCGCTGTATTAATCCATGTGTAAATGCTGCAAAGTACCCAATACCTAGGAGCTGTGAAGAAATGTAAATAGTTCTCATGATCTGCTTATTTAATCTCAAAGCAGCCTGGAGATATACTAGGATGCATTATGAACTCCTTTATTGAGTGGGGGAACCAAGTTCCAAAACAGCAAACAATTTGCTTCAGGACAACAATTTACTTAGTGACAAGGCTGGGGCTGAAACCTGTGTCTCCTGCATCTCAGGTATTAGATTTGGAAGCAAAGTCCCTGCACATGGGGCCACTGGCAACTTCCTGAGCATGTGGCCAGGAAACTTTCAGTATCCTTTGCACCCCATATGCGATGGCATTGCCCCGGCAGTTTCCTTGGGCTGAGAACTCAGCTCAATGTTTTATAGAAAGCAGAAGCTGCCTATGGGTGAATCAGTGTTTTCATATTTTTTTTTTTTAACTGGGAATCAAACTTTGGACCCTGCACTTCCCAGATAGGTGCTTATGCTGCTGAGATATATCCCCAGTCCTCACTTCTATTTTTAACTTGCTCTTTGCCCAAGTTGTTAAAAGGATCACCCTACTTCTTCTTGATAATACCTGTGCACATGATACAGGAAAAGCAGTCCTCTTCCCTTAACAGGGCACCAAACTGGGCACCAAACTGGCCCCCCTGAACTCCAACTGAGGCAGTTCATTTGTGGTATGACTGAGTATCACACTACCCATGATCAGGGAACCTGTCACTTGGTGCTAGGTTTTTATCAGTAGGAAGCTTTTGGTTGTAAGTCACTGAATCAAAATGAAACAAAGTGAAATGAAATGAAATGAAACCAAACTAAAACCTACACTTAACACCTTTCAATGGATTCATTAGATCATGGAATAAGAGTCCCAGAGTTAAGCCAGATTCAAGCTGTAGTGAGGTTCAGCAGCCCAGTGACATTTTACTCTCTGCAATTTGTTTGACCTACAAGTTTTCTCCATGATCACAAAGAAGTGCTGTAATTTCAGACATCACACATACTAAGTGACTTCCAGCACAAAAATATTTTCTCTCATTTCTTTATTAGAGAGTGTTCCTGGGCTGACTTTTATTAGATAGTATTCCTGAATTTTTCTCAGGTCTCATTAGCCCACATTGTGTCACATGTCCACCCTAAACTAATCATCATCAAAGGGACTAAGAAACTAAGATTGTCCTAGACCTACAGTGATTGACTCCTTACTGGTCTAGAAAGGAGGGATACTTTCCCGAATATATGGCCTGACAGAAAGTGACACTGGAACAAAGTAGATTATCATAGTCACCAAGAGGTAAATATAAGTAAATGTAAGTGTTCTTGCAAACATGTGTGCATGTGTAGTATTAGAGAAAATGGGTTTTTTTAGGAGAGCAGCCGCCAGTGACTGACATTAAAATCCCAGAAGTGTAGAACTTATGAATATCCCATGGCAGATCCGCAGTTATGAAGGATCAAGTGTCTCAGAAGTAACATGAGAAGTAAGGTATATCCCTCAGTGTGACCTGGTTTCTGGTCAGTTATTCTTATTTTGCTCATCATTGTACTTTGCAGAGAAATTTTTCACTATTTTATTCTGCATATAACCTGGGTGAATCCAATCATCAATGTACTGAAGAGTTTATGCCACTGTGTGTGACAGAGGGAGGATGTAGAGAGGACACCATTAGTATCTACCCAGCATCCCTTCTATCTCCTTTACACTGACATGGCTGACACTCTCCTCATCTGCAGTGGAGGAGACTCATGTCTCTGACCTAGTCAGCACCTGGCATGGAATGGGCACAGTGTAAGTATGGACAACTTGGCCTCGATCAGGTTGAAGGGAAAGACTGAAGTTGTACCTGGGAATTAGGTTCCCCTTTTTCCTTTTTGGATGGGAATAAACAAGCTCATAACCCTACTTCCACTGGTCATCATCTGGTGAGCACGAGGAAGCAAGTGTTAAGTTGACTCTTCCATCAAGAAGGCAGAGCTGAAAGATAGAAACTAGGGACTTGGTTCTGAGCCAAACCTGGAGCTAATGCCTCTGTTCAAACTTTCTGAGTAAGGTGCCAACTTTCCCTGTGACTTTAGCCAATTGGAATTCGGGTCTTGGGTTACTTGCTCCTGAGAGCATCCTTACTGAAACAGGCATTCATTATTTTCTTTCACAAAAGTAAGACAAGAGTAAGACAGTAAGCTGTCTGGGGTCTTACATTCAACTGAGTGATGATTACTAGAAGCCTTGTCTTCTGACCCTGAAGTGGCTTTTATTCCTTACACCCAATTCTCTCCCAGTATAAGGGACTACTTCCCACTGATCTGAAGCTATGCTGAATTTGTGTGGGGAGTCTGGTGGGAAGGGTGAAATTTTTCCTGGGAGTATCTTGGGTTTACCTGGGAAATCTAACTCCTTCTGAGTTGGCTGCTGGCTGCCATCTGGACATAGATAATTATTACCCTGCTGTTTCTTTGTTTAACTAGCTCCACAGTGGGAACAATGATTTCCAGGGACTTGTGTGGAAATAGTATCTTCTATTTCCTGGGAGAACAAAGGGTATGAGTGATTCCACTGAGAGGAGAGAGTAGAGAGAAGAGGAACTCACCGAAGAGTTAAGGCTGCGGGCGCCTCTGAGAATGATTTGGGAAGAGATCAGGCTCAGGAAGAAAGTGATTTGGACGCAAGAGTGATCTGACTAAGGGTGCACAGCCAGAGGGCAGGCCATGATGGGACGTCTGGAACAAACTGACTTCTGGCCCAAACCACGCCTCCCCACATGAGGTGCCTGTCGGCTCATCTTATGTGTCTTGTGTGAGTGCCTGTGTGTATTTGTGAGCATGCCCATGTTAGTGTGTTCTTGTGGTCACAGGAATGGAACAGCACTGGTCAGGGGAAATGGAAGCAGCAATCTGAGGAGAGCTTCTCCACCACTGGTGACCTCCTAGGGCTTGTGCTCACTCTGTGCTCCTTCCTTCCTCTGTGATGTTCATATTCCTGTTCTTTCTTCACCCTGAAGATCCAGAGGCCTGACCTATATGGTTCTCATGAAGCAGCCCTTATCTCTCTACTCTGACCATGGAAAGGAAAACTTAAATCCTCATGACTTCTTTATGACTCTTTGTGAATAATGCTCTCTGTCCCTAGGTCCAGCTGACCAGCTCTGTGACTGGTCATCCTTTGTGGTTTGGATCTGGAATGGGACAAGATGGTATGATGGCTGGATGGGTGGGAGAGGACAACTCACACAAGCTAGTGGCAAAAGGTGAATTGGTGTCCTCTGTTTGTGTGTTTCCAGGAGGAAGTAGGCACTCAATAGTCACATGGCAGTGATACCCATCACACTTGATAGGAAACAGGATTCTCATTAGACTGAAAGACCAGACATCTCCCAGTGTACATGGATGGGTAATCATGGATTGAAACTGTGAGCCAAAATAGACCTTTCCTCCTTCTTTACAAATATGCAGGCTGGTTTATCTCAGATACTTTATCACAGTGCTGGGACACTTCCTAATCCCTCATGCTCTTTACCTGCCTGTCATCCAGACCCCAGCATAGGATCTATATGACCACATGCCACCAGTCTCTGACAGGACTTCTTCCTGATTGGCAACTGTGTCTGCACCCCTCCCCTTTTAGCTCTTGGCTTCCTCTCCAACCTCTGCTGTATTCACTCTCCCAGACCTGCATGGGCATGAGATGGCCTGTTGTGCAAATTTGCTGCTTTTGTAAGGCCCATCTATTTGTGTTCTGTACTTATTGTGCTTCCCCCACTGAAATTCTGTCCCATGGGAGTCTTACAGGGCCACTCCTCTTCTCTCAGCCTCAAGGACTTCTTCTTCCAGGAAGAAAATCCTTATCATGTTCTCCCTATTTCTTTCCATTTAGTCCCTATAACTTTTATTGGGACTGTATTCCTGTTGTCTAGCTACAGCATAAGTATTTCACTGGATGTTCCTATTGCATGGTACTTGCTATGGATGACTTTTTTCCCCCTAAATTCACATGTTGAAACCTTGGTGCCAGGTGACGGTACATTCTGCCCTCTGTGATCATCTGTAAATTCTGTATTCATGCATTCAACCTGAAAGGTTGAAAATATTTTGAAAAAAAGTTATGTTTTTGTTCACAAGTACTATATAGTTAAGCCTGTAATGGTTATATTAGTACTGAACTTGAACAGTTTTTTCTTGGCATATAATCTAAATAGCATAGTATAACAACTCTTTGCATAATATTTATATTGTATTAGAGATTATAAGTAACCCAGAGATGACTTAAAGTGTAAGGAAGGATGTGCCCAAATTACATGTAAATACTACTGCATTCTATATGCAGGACTTGAATATCTTCAGATTTTACATACAAGAACCAATTCTCTGTGAACACTGGGGACTGGTTGTATCTGAAGACAGGGCTTTTAGGAAGTTATTAGGATTACATGAGTTTTTAAAGGTGAAATTTTAATCTAGTAAGATCAGTGACCTTATAAGAAGAGAAAGACAGAGAAACACTCCCACGCCCACAGAAATGTGAAAACACAAGAAGGTAGCCAAATACAAGCCAAGAAGAGAGCCCTCACCAGAACTTTGCCACACTGGCACTTTGATTGCTACTTCTAGCCTCCCAACTTGTGAAAAAGTAGTGTCTGCTCTTTAACTCATCCTGTATATGGTATTTGGTTACAGCAGCCTGAGCTGATGGACACAACAACTTTCAGTATTTCTATGTCTTAGTTGCTCAATAAACTCTGTAGGCTAGATTGTTATTGTTACTGTTCAGAATTTTTATTGGTGTTTAAAATGTACATAGAAAGATGCTTATATTCAAAGAAGTTGGAAGGAAGTTAGAGGCAAGAGAGAGTCTGCATAGATTTGGTGGCTGTGAAGAGGATTACAGATAAAGATGAATAGCAAAGGAATTCTCCTTCATCACAGCATCACTTCAGAAGAAAGGGTAAGATGGTAGGACAATGGCCTGTTGCTCTACCAGCTCTCACAACTTGTGCATGCTGTGTAGGACTTGTGCCTCAGCAAAGCCCCTGGAATTAAGAAGAGAGCAAGGGATGAGGCCAACAGGAGCTCCTGAGTACGTGAAAAGTAATCAGTTCCATCAAAGAATATTGAAGTTCTTGGTAGGAATCTCAGAGAATTTCTAATTCTAGCATTCCAAAAGGGAGGACACTCCCACATCCTTTCATCTCACTTTTCTGGATACACACCAGCCTCAATGGCCCTTTTAAAACCATTGTAAGACCAGGCTGGAAGAAGGAACTAGAAGAGCAGATGTGCTCTATCCAATTCACACACCACACAGTGGAAACTTCACCTTCTCTATATGAATGTTAAAGTTTTATTAACAGTAATGAAGATTTTAAATAGCTGTTTTGGGGGCAGTTATATTGTTAACTCATACTGAGTTTGTGATGAACTAAAAAACTTTTCCACCTCCATATCTCTTCAGTTTGAGCTGCTGCCCTTCCCATGTGGCCCCTGTGCATTTGTCTGTCTAAAGCCTTATTGAAATACTTTATGCTTTTCTTTACTTATTTTCATTGTACAGATTTTGGCCTGGGGCTCCATCTGACCTTCCAAGCAAGTGAACAAATCCCTTTGCTTTCCTCTCCCAGCTTCTCAAATCCTCCCGTTTTTTGGACCCAATCTCTTTGCCTGATCCTAAACTTGGAAGACTTTCTTATTCTTTCTCCCTGAGCCTTAGCCTAGCTCCCACTTGCTCAGTGTGAGTCTTCCCATCCGCATTCCCACAGCCAAGAACTGACCTCCTTGGAAATGCAAGTGGGCTGAGATCCAGGACTAACCATTGCTGATTCTGGGTCCTCAGCTTTCCTTCCATCCCGCATGCACTGTGCAGCAGCAAAGAAAAGACTATGGGGTGCACCTTGAAGGCCTCCTTACTTAAGCCTTATCTGTGATGAGACTGCCTGGAGAGTAAGATGCTGGTTAGCAAGATGAAAGAGCTTGGAAGAAAAGCACTAACTACTAATGACAAAAAGGAGCCCTCATTTTGCTTATTGTCCAGCTTGAGAGAGAATCTAACTGGGAATTTTCTTGAAAAGTTGTGGAAGGATAAAATTGCACAGGGAAAAGGAGTGAGAGGACATAGCTAATTTTGGAACTTCCCTCTCTCTCTCACCCTCCCTCCCATCCTTACTGAGGATACACTAAGGGTCATGTGCTTTGCTAAGCCCTAGACATGCAGAAGGGAGTGACACAGTCATGACACAAACCCTTGCAGTTTGAAATTCTAGAATGAAATTAGAAACTGAAAAAAATTGCTCAATTAGAAGTACATAAAGACAATTGTGATAAGGAACAAAAGGAGATGTACAAGGTGCTTTAAGAGCACAGAGCCCTGGGAGACTTGCACTACCCTGGGGTTTCTCAGGAAATTTTCCTGGAGGAGGGATCATCTGAGTTGAGTTCAAAGGAATAGGCAGGTTTGGGGCTTCTTTGTGTGGTTTGATTTCTAGGCAAGTCCTCATGTAAAGAGAACCCAATGTACTGTGTGAGAGACATATACAAGTTATGCATTCTGTAAAGGAAAGGTGATTTGAGGAAAGTAGAAAATTGGTAGGTGATAGAACTGGGACTAATGCTGATTTCTGTGTGATAACTATTTCATAAATACCACCTTCAGTAATAAGAATCATATTGTAAGTGATAATTATTTTACTATTTCTAAAATTATTAGAAAACAATTTTGTGGGGATAGAAACTAAAACACAGCTATTGTTTGGCACCATGCTCAGTGGGTTATAAGGAGCACAGAGAAGAAATCATGAAAATCGTGGTCAGGAATGGGAAAAAGTGCATGGCAGTCTGCATTACTCACGATGTTTTAGCCATTTGGGTTCTACAGGGGAGGCAGGGCTGGGAATCTCTATGTAATTCAATCCCAGATTCTAACAAAGTAAAGGTGAAAAGTGTGCAGTCTGGGGCAGGTGAGAGAAAGTTACAAGGAGTGGGTGTCCGCATTGTGTCAGACTCAGGATTAGAGCCTCCCCACCAGCAATAACTTTGTAAGGCTCTGGCAAGGATGGAATGCTCAGCAGGTCCTGGATTAAATGGGATGCTACACTATCTTCCTTTCTTCCTGTGAGACTGAGATTTTGTGATGAGGACTTGATGTTCTAATGTGGGTCTTTCAGGAGATGAAAGTGTAGAATGAGGAGTGGTCAAAGGCAAGATAGAATGAAGAACAGACTTTGAGAATGGAATGAATATAAATTAAGGAGAAAGATTTTAGAGGAATGAATTCCAGGAACAAAATGGCTAGATAGGTTCAGGTCAGAGGTACTGACCTTGACATTGAAGGCATAGTAGGGGAACATGGTAGGATGTGGATCTTTCTAGAGAGGTTGTCAGGAAGTGTAGTTAGCTCTCAGTTTTGGGAGATTAGGAGAAATTGTGCCTGAGGCAGAGAGTTGGGCCAACCAGGTGACCTCTCAGGATTCCTTCTCTCCTGATGATTCTTGGAAAACATTTCTCATTGTCCTGACAATCCTGATATGTCTTTTCTTAATGAAGAATTTATCTACTGGATTCAATTTAACTATTGCATTTGTATTTTGTACATGTACCTGCCCTGGGGCCATGGTTACATTTTAAATAAATCAAATAAATCAATAAATATGATACACCTCACTTTAATCATTACATAATGCAAAAAAATATGATAATGTCACATTAAGTTGCAAATTAAGACACATGAAAGTAAGGAAATGTGGAAATGAATGTTTTCCCAGCAACATTAACTCTCTTGCCTTGTAATGTGGTATAATAAAGTCTATATTTATATCTGCCTACCTAGCACTCTCTCATTCAGCACGAGCCAATGTGAGGGATAATTGCCATTATGAACCTTAACTTTTGTGTCTGATAGCTTGTTGTAAATGTGCCATCTTAAATGAAGTATTAGCCTCATTCTTTCTAGGAAGACAGGAGGGCACAATGGAAGCATCACAGACTCTAAGCAAGGTTACCAGGGCTTAGAATCCTAGTTCTGCCTCTGAGTGCCAATTTGCTCTGCTCAACTTTCTCAGCTCTCCATACTTCTGTGTCTATACTATAATACAGGGATTGAAAAACCTGTCTGCAGCATCTGGATGGAGCTTCTGTCCATTCCACCCACCATGTCAGCATCGACTGGTGAGTCCCATTATTATTTGTTTTATTGTGGTTCATGTATTTCCATTTTGAAGAAAAGAGTTTTGCTGATCAAAATAATCTTCCAGTCACAGTTCTAGTGTTAATTTTATAGATGAGGCTGATCCAAGAATTGAAGTAACTTTTCCACTCTCACATGCCTGAGGTTATTCTTGGGAAGACCTTTATCTGGGACCATGACTTCCACTCATAGAGTCTCAGTTCAGGATTTTTGGTCTGGTTCTTAAATGAAAACTGCCTTTAACCAGTGGCCTAGCTGCTGGCTGAACATGCTATGGAAAGTCAGACTGTCTATTTACATGCAAGACTTAAGAGGTCCTCAAACCGGCCTCCCGAGAACTGGCCATGGTGGAACTTAGGCACCTGCACAAGAAGGCAATTTGCCCGCCCTCCTGGTAAGCGCCGCTGGTGTGGGCCATGAGAACCAGTGGCTCCCGAGAACCGGCTATGGTGGAACTTAGGCGGTTGCCGAAGGTGAGAAGGTGAGCCTACCGGCGTGTGGGCTGAGAATCAAACATCTCCTCCTCCCCCCCATCACCTCGCCACCCGTGAGCAACTGGGGACAGAAGTGTCAGCATCTCTTGGGAAAGATGGGGGATCTCCTCTATCTTCTGTTTGAAGGCAAAGGTTATTTTCACTGTTTTGTTTTGTTATGATTAACTGGTTTGCTCTATTCAATATTCTCTTTCAGTTTGTTTTATAATGTTCTGTTTTTGGTTTGATTTCATTCTACCTAATTGACTGGACAACTATTGTGAAGATAACGAGATATACTATGGTACCTATTACTACTATCCCAGTATCCTGCTGTGAAGTTCTGTACCAATTTCACTGCATTGTTTCGAGTGGCTTTGTTCTGTCTTGTTCTGCTGTATTTTTACGACCTCCAAAATAAAATAAAAAAAAAAAAGAGGTCCTCAAGCCACTAAAGGATGATAGAAAAGTCACAAGATTGGAATCAAATGGATGCAGTTCAAATCCCACCACATGCTTCTGTGTGATTTGTGACCATTTTGATCCCTTTTTTTCCTCTATAAAATGGCGGAAGAGAAACCAACATTTTGATAGCCAAAGAAAAAAAGGATGTAAAATGTTCTTTGATGTTTTGCTGCTTGGTAAAGGAACTAATGGAATGTTAACCAAGCTTTTAAAAAGTCTGTGATTTAAAGTATAATTCTTTTCCCCAAGTTTCCTTGAGCTGCCTAGAATTCCATCAGTTGTGATACATTTAAATAGTTGAAACACTTTTCTCTTTCCACCAGGTATCCTTATAACTCTATTCACTTGCAGAGAACCTAAAAGATGTACACACTGTGTCCCCAGTACCTTTAATGGCCCCCCATTGCCTATTGTGTTAATTAAAATACTTTACTCTTTGCAAGCTGCCAACATTCCAAATAGACAGGGCAATTCCCTACTCTCCTGACATAGCTTTTGCCTTTGCATCTCTACCTTTTCTCCCTTTCCTAAAGTACCCTCTCTTATTTTTCTTCTCTTTTGTACTTTCTTCTACATTGTCGTAACTCTAATTGTCAAAATCAGCCTAGCATACAAGGCTCAACTGCAATAGCCCATCTTTGTCTGTCCACATTTCCCCAGAGTAATGTGCCATCTTCAAACTCCCTGCCCTCAGATCTTACATGCTTCTCTGAAGGCTTTTGCTTTATTTCTAACACTGGGTTGTGTGTCCCTATTTCACTAAACTCATGAGTTGACTGAGGACATAGACTGGATCTTGATCATCTTTATTACCCTTGCAGTAATTATTAGCGCACAGTCCTCCATGCTGAATAAACACTGAATTGAATCAAAACTATTTAGTGTCATTACCTTGGTGGTCATTCTCCTGTTATGAGAGGCTGAAGCTGAAAGAATGTGCTAGGTGCTTGACAAAGGGGTGGATAGAGGTCAGGGGAGGGGTGATAATGACCAAAATGAATGCTAATATCCAAGGTTTTTGTCACCACAGTTTTGCCAAGGTTGGGATGTGCAAAAACAGAAATAAGAACCTCACCAAAATCAATAAGGGCCCGGGAGAAAAGAATGCTGGTTGTGTTGTTTACAGCCTCACTATTTCTCTGAAATCTTTGGAAGCTCATCAGTGTAATTATCCCAGCCTCTCACCAGGGCCTAGAGTTTTCAAGTCTCAGGGCTGACATTATTTGGGCTCAAACTAGGGAAAAAGCAATATGTTTTTCCTGTTGTTTTACTCAAAAACTATTGAATGGGGTTCATAATCACACTTGGGCCATACCCCAAGGAGTGTGGTGTTTTATAGATCCCATTTCCTGGGAAGACAGGGGTGGGTATGGGGTTGGGAAGGTAACTTCTTGTTTCCTGTAAAAGTTGTGGGAGGGATGTAGAGTTTAAGCAATGTGAAGATATCACCTGAGATGTCTGTGGGCAGAGGCTTGTGTCAGGTAGCAAAAGTCTCATCAGAGAAATAGATGTTGCTCCCATTCCTTAGGAACTGTCCTGAGCCAGGGCTTGTTAATCATCTTTGTAGCAAGGTTTATTGAGCACCTGTTGTATGCTTGAAACCTTTTTAAGAAGGCACTAGTTTTGTGCAGATAGAATTACGTCTCCTGTGGTGCCAGCTTGTCTTGTGGGCTATCTTCTGACTTTTTACTATTTCCATGTTCCCAGGAGGACTTCAGTTACATGAAACCTAGACCACAAAATAGCCATTTCAAAGACAATGAGTATGTGAGTTTTTGGGATTCCTTATTTGTAGTCTCAAGTAGACCTCCCTTGGCAGTGACTACAGATACTGACTACTATTCTAGGTCACTGATTTGAAGTTTTTCCCCCTCAAATTAGGAAATATTTTAAAATTGCAGAAATGTGCAGAAGGCGTAAACTCTACATTGACCCAAAATTAATACATTCTGGTGTTTGATCATATTGATTTCATATTTTTATTATTTAAAAAGAAATAAGAATCTCACATTTACTGTTTTACCTTGTGTCTAGATGCCCCCCACCCAAGCCTCACTCAGTTATGGGTGGAACTTTTTCAGAGGTGGCTAAATTTAGGGGGTGTGAAGTTGGGATTGATTCAAGGTGCAATGCTAAGATCAAAGGCACTAGGAATAAGGGTGTGAGTGCTTCCTGCCCTAGGTAGCCTGGATAAGGTAAAAAGGGCAGAAAGACACTGTCAAGGTCTCTTCCTCATCATTTTGCTACTTTCTGCCCACCATGAACTGCTTCTCCTCTGCGATGCCTTGCCATACCACCCTGCCTTGGAGCCATCTAACCATGGACCAAAACCTCTATAAACTGAGTAAAATAAACCTTTTCTCTTTTAACTTTGGGTATCTGGTATTTTGCCTCAACAATGAGAAAAGTAACTAAAATGTCTACTTAAAGTTCTCCTAGAATTCCTTCTAATACATTACTTCATTTAACTCTTACAGCAGCTCAGGGGCTCTAACAGTGAGCTGTTGTTCCCTGCTTTTTAGGAATAAGGAATGTAAGTGTGACAGAAGGAAACGTGTTTACATGGCTGGAGGTGGTAGATGGAGGAGAAATCAATTGTAGGGCCCTCACTTCTGAAGTCCACATTCTTTCAACCAGTCCATGAGTCTAGTCTTTTTACTGGGAAAGAAGAGCAACTATATTCTCTGCTAAGAAGATTTCAGGAAGTAGCTAGCAGACAGGAAATTTTGTTGTTTCAGTAGAAAGGAGAGGAGACAAGAGACTTCTTGTGCCTCAGAAACTGCCCTGCTTGCCAGCTACCCTTTCCTCCACCAAAACCCCCTCATAAAACCATGTTAGTCAAAATCATACTATTTAAATGGCAAGTTGGTTAAGAGACTTCTCTTTATAAGTTCATCAGCAAGAGGGGATCATATGGTCAATCCTAGTTGTAAGAAAAGATGGAAAATTGAGCTTAAATTTCTTGCTCCCTCTCCCCATAAATGTCATTATGTTCACTGCAAAGGGATGCAGTCAAGGACATAAGGAGACTGGGAATTGTTTCAGGGTCAGAAGATGCAGTGAAAATCTTACTTGGGGATATGTAGAAAGACTGGGTGGTTGAGGTCAGTGGTTTCCAAACCCTACTTTCTTCTATATCCATTGGGAAACTTCTAAAAATGCAGATTCCAACTGAAGTCAATATGTCAAGAAGATATCTTCATTCTTTTGTTTATTGCAGTATTACAATAACCAAGATAAAGAATCAACCTCAATATTTATCAGTAGATAAGTGAATAAAGAAAATGTGTTATATACATACAAGAATGGATGTTATTAATCTTTGTCATTTGTGAAAATAAGAATAAACCTTAAAGACTTTATGCTAAATGAAATAAGCCAGGCACAGAAAGACAACATTGGATAATTTTATTTATATGTGTTATTTTAAAGATCAAATTCACGGAAGTAGAGAGTAGATGGTGGTTACCATGTTTGAGTAGGGGTGGAAGGATGGGAAGATATTGGTCAAAAGACAGAAAGTTTTAGGCAGAAGGAATAAGATCTGAGTATTTTGAGATCAATGAATCAGAATGGAGACAGTTAATACTGTCATGTGTATTTCAAAATTGCTGAGAATGCAGATTTTAAATATTTGTATCACAAAAAGTCTGAGGAGTGATATGTATATTAATTAGTTCAGTTTAATCATTTCATAGTATATACATGTATCAAAACATCACATTGTAGCCTATAAAAATAAATATATTAATATATACAATTGTTTGTGTATATGTTTCTGGTTGCAGTTTTTTGACTGGGAATCTCAGGGAACAAGGTGGACATCCATAGTTCACTAACTTTCTCTCCTTTCAGTGACTCTAATGCAGCTGGATCCACACTGTTGGGCTGGGAGCTGCTACTCCAGGGTAGTGTAGGGTAGCAGAGAGAGATGGTGTGGTGCGGAGAGGCCAGCTCTCAGCTCTGGCTGTGTATGCTGGACTGAAAACAGGTCAGTCAGGCTGGTAGTGCCTGCCTTGACAGAGGAGTGATCTGCCCTTCCAACTTTTAAGCCAAAACCAGGGCTCTAGGATGACTCTCTAATATTGTCTCATCCTCCTTTGTTCACGGACTCTGTTTTTCCCCTCCACCTCTAATTTGGCTCATGTTATCCACCCATCCATCTATCCATCCATCCATCCATCCATCCATCCACAAATGCTCACTGAAGACACTCTCTCAATTGCCTTGACAATCTTGTCCTCACTTGTTTATTTTAATCCTTCCTGATTCCTTCTTGAAGCTAATTTTTATTATCACTTTTAACTCAAACCCCGTAATAGCACTATCTTTATTCCATGCCCAGCAACCCTTGACTGACCAATTCTACTGCCGAGACACTGTCCTAAATGTCACAAACACAGGACAGACAAGACACAGTACAGACTTGGACTCTTTTTAAAAAGATGTTAGAATTATGAAAAGTAATACAAAGACTTCAAGATTTTTTTCTATGTGTAAGAAGCTTAAGAGTTGCCACATTGTCTTAATAATAAGTGAAAAGCTGAATAAACTGAAAATACATGGTAGTAAAAATTCCAGAGTAGGGGCCGGGGATTTAGCTTGGTGGTTCAAACACTTGCTTGGTAAGCATGAGGTTGTGAGTTCCATTCCTGGTACAAAAAAAAAAATCTATAGGAGATGGTTTATAAAATGAAAAGCTACTAAGGTATTTCTTCTAGAGATATTCCAAAGCTTTGTATTTTTCTCTATTAGTTTTGAGAGTGAGTCACCTTCTCCCAGTATAGTCACAAACACCACAGGAGGGTACTAAGTTTTCTTCTGTGTTCCTCTAAGTGACCCTTCACAGTTCTGGGGACATAGAAGTAGACCATTCTAAAATGCTGGAACAAAATTGAGGAGCAGAAAATACCTTTGAATTATTTACATAAATTTAGTACTATTTCCTGTGGGAAACTCAGCTGGGAGTTAAGCTCCAGGAGGGGAGGGCCACCCAATTAATCATTAAAATTATTATTTTAGGACTATGACTCTTCTGGGTGACCAGAGCACTTTCCCCCCCAGGATCTTTGCACTGAGATACATCTCTAGCTTTTAGGGTTGGGATTATGTGTTTTTTAATAAATTTTTATATATATATATATTTTTTGAGACAGTGTCCTGTTACGTTGTCCAGGCTAAACTTGTGCTGGAAATACTACCAACCTTGACTTGTAGATCAGAGTTTTTGGACAATCCTTGGATGAAGCAGAGAAGGGCCCCATCATCAACACCTTCCCCCAGTAGTGCAAAAGAATAGTCTTTTGCACTATTCTGCTGTGTTATCAAAGGGATTTTAGAGGCCAAGTACCATGACTGGTATGATGTAGCTTGTGAGACAAGAGGGGGTCAGTTGATGGGTTTTTGATGAAAGCCCAAGAGGGAAGGCTGACCTATCAGAATGAGAAAGCCATAGCAAGAGTGAGATGAACAGGAGTATCAGAATGAGTGATGTGCAGTGTTCAGGGGTCAGAGCATTACAAAATGATTCTAGTTAATTATTTAGAGCATGTCATCTATCGTATGGCAGATGTAGACAGCCAGGAGATATCTGCTTCTCTGTTTGCACCACTAGGAGAAGAAAGGGTGAGGCTGCTTTGCATCAGTCTTTGGAGGGTGAGTCTGGGGGTAGCCCCAGTGTGGGGGGCCCCCGGAAGAGGTGGGACCAGCTAGCAGGACTGCCTATTTTGCAGAGTTGTGGCATTGAATGTCATGCAGGTGCTAACGCTTGGGCTCCGTGTAAGCGGAAGGCAAGGAGAAAAATCATCCCTACTGATACAGTTTGAAACAGGATCAGATTCAGGAGGCTAAAGCCATCTATTCTGGGAGGATAAGGAGAAGCAGAATGAGTGCAAGGGATGAGAAGGAAAGTTTCTCTTCAGTCCTGCCTTTTTTTCTTAGTCATCTTCCTCTCTCCCACATCAAGTTAAACTGTTCTTTGTGTCCAGTGTCAATCGGCTTCCCTGGGTGCTGCTTCTTTGGCCTGCATGCTGCTGCCCCTCTGGTACTGAAGGTCTGGCCCATCTGACATGACCCTGGGCACTGCACAGTGATCCTTGTCTTTTCATGGCTAATATGAGTCTATCTCATCTGCCAAATCCTAGCAAAAAATCTCTATAACACTGAGCCAGGCATATGAGTAGCTGAATAAGTATCCCCCTTGCTCCAACCCTTGGCTTGAGCTAAACTGTGGTCATGGAAGGAACAGATAATAAGATGTTGAGTAGAAAATAGAGTATCAAAATCTAAGTAGAAAAAATAACAATGGAGCAGGTGCAGCGGAGCTGAGTGGTCAATAATGTTGGCCTGAGTGAAATTCATGGGGTTTGCCTTGAACAGCCTGGTACCTTAGAAAACATACACTAACAATGATGTCAAACCTCAGTTTTCTCATCATGTAAGTGGGACTAAAATTACTTGCTGCTGTGAAGACTAAACAAGGTGTGCAGGCAGATACTCAGCACAGAGGCAGATACTTGGCACAGAGGCAATATGTAAAAATGATAGCTACTCATATGTGCCCTGATCAGGTGACCATGTGATGCCCTAAACAGGAAGCAGTGGCCAATGCTTTCCTTACCTATTAGCTTCACCTGGGGAAATGCCTGTCTACTCTGAGAGGATTTTTAGACATTGAGAACTGGTAGAAGAAGAGATTGTGGGTGGAAAGCTTCCAAGTTCCTCTTGTAGTGAACCACCCATGCAGGTGCTCTATGATCCCTTGGGGCTGAATACCAGGGAAAGTAAGTAAGTCAGGCACCCAAGGCTAAGCAGGCAGGCATGGGACTATGCTGCCGGAATCTGGAGACTTACTTCTGGGCCCGGTTTTGGAGCTGTCTAGCCGTGTAACACAGGATGTTCTTCAAATCTTTATACCTTAATATTTCAGGTGAGAGAGTGTAGCATTTTTCAACTATGATAGAAGTGGGGATCTACTGGAAAATGCTGTAGAGCACAAATTTATGCTCTGTGGAGATAAAGCTCCCTGAAATGAGGGCAGAGCTGGAGGGTGGTTTTCTGAAGGAGGCAGGGCCTGTGCTTACATGGCCTGTGTAGTTTGGTTTGGTTTGGTTTGGTTTGGTTTCCTCCTCCCTGGGTCCTCTATGCATTGCAGGGACAAGATCTATGGATGCATTTAGTCTTGGTCATGAGGACCATGGATATTTCATTTTCCTGGCTATGCTCTTGATCGGTGTTTCCAATTCAAATGCTTGCCCAGTCTTTGTTTGTATTTTCTGACTCTGCCTCCCTGCTGTAGAACAGAAGCACCTTTTGAGTAACGGTATAGCATGGTCTTAGCATGTAGCAACAAGTTGCTGGATCTCCCAGTGCCTAAAGAACACAGGACAAGGATGCAAGTCCTTGTAAGCAGAGGAACAAATCAGTTGCAAGCAGCCCTGGCTTTTCTTCCCTGACACTTCACTTGTAGGATCCCAGTATTAGACCTGTGTGTGCTCAATACCAGTTACATTGTTGGGCACCTAATAGGTGCTTAATGTTTGATGGAGAGTTAACTGAGAGCACTGTCTTTGTAACGTAGTAAATTAATAGGTGCAGTGAGTGACCAGGTAGTAAAACTGATATTTAGTAGGTACTTAGTAAATGCCAGGAAATTTTCTGAGTGTGTTTTGATGCATTCATATATTTCACTCATACCTGTAAGGGGTCAACACAAGTATTACTCCAATTTTCACTGGTGAAGCAATGGAGGCATAGAGTGATGCAGGTACTTGCCCAAGGTTTCACAGTTTATAAGTGGACAAGTTGGGATTTGTGCTTAACGCATGCTGGATCAGGAGTTTGTGAACTTAAACCCTGTGCTGAGGATGAGCTTTGCCTTCCACAATCAGCTGAAGCCTGGGAAGTGTTAGGAATTAACATTGAGAGTGACCAGGTCCATTAGAAGAATTCTGAGGCCATGCAATGCTGGAGCAGACTCCCATGTCATTTATCCAGTGGAGTACTCTTGTCCCCTGGCATGCAGGGAAACCATGTGTTCATGGTTTCTCATCTGTTCCAGTGCCTTTGAGGCTGCTTGGCTGATATTCCATAGTGATGATGGAGATGTTTCCTATCTCCTTTCTCCTGGCTGATGATGGAAATGTTTCCTATCTCCCTCTTCCTGGCTTGTTCTCTAGCTGATCTAGGGCCTTTCCTGTGAAGACATTCAAACTTCCCTCCTGGAGGTTTGGCACATCAGTGGGAACCCTGCCACAAACCACTGCACATGCCTTTGTGAAGCTGCATCTCTCCTGTTCCTCCCTCTGTGTGTCCAAACTTGAGTTGGACGCCAAGGTGACCCAAGGAATGCTTAAGGCATGGTTCTGACACTTCAGTTTTTGATTTACTTTGAGAAAGAATAAATAAGTTGTTTGTGAGCACAGAACCCAGTGCTAGGTGACATGGTTCCTGCTGAGTGTGAGGAAGAATTGAGACAAGAGCAGTAAAGAAGGAAACATGCTAGTAGGAGTTAAAAGACATGTGATCCAGTCCCAGAGAGTACACGTACTTGCTCTGTCTTTGGGTCACTTACTTTCCCTTTCTGGCCTTCAGTTACCTGAGCTGTAAAACAAATAGATTAATCTAACCTGTAGTGCTGATTTTGACTCTAAAATTTAACAATTGTGAGAATTCCTAGGAGGAAGAGAGACTTTAAAGATGGAGGAACAAAAGAGCTAGTAGGTACATTCTTGAAGTCTCCAGTAATAGTGGGCTTCCCCAGCCCCATCTCTCCTCATCAAGAAGCACCGACCTCTGTTCCATAGCAGGCTGACCTCAGTGCTCTTTTTGTCATGCCTAGTGTTTCAGTATTTGCAATTAGTTTTCTTCCTCTCTCTGACACTGTCAAGCTGAGATCAGCCCATTTCTTTTCCTCTTGATGCATTCATCTGTCCCTCTGCTGTTTTCTCTTCCTCTCCCACTATCACTGTACTCCCTTTCCCACAACTTTCACACCAGCTCATCTGTCTTCTGGGAGTGCTGTTGGTCCTGGCACTCCCCTTCCAGTGTGTTTGGGGGACAGGTGCTGTTGGGATGCATATACAAAGAGAATGAGGTTCTCTCCCTCCCTGGATACAGGGAGAATAATGATCCTGAGCACTTCTCTCCCAGGGCATGATGAGAATCAGTGAGTTAATGCCCATAAAGTATTATAATTACTCCATGGAGTCATCTGATGGAGCGATGAGGAACTGGGCATCTGGCTCTAATTTACTTAGAGCTGGAGAATTCAGGCAGAAGTAGCAGCCTCATTTTTTTTCTTTTTTGTACCAACCATTCACCCCATCGCAGAGCTGAAATTCTAAGCAGAGACTGACACCGCCTAGTGAGATATAAATATGCCAGATTCTTGATTCATGAGATCTATACTTGGAAGGTTCATATGCTATGCTCTTGTCCCTTCATCCTCACCACAGACTTTAGACAGAAATTAAGAAAGAGATTATGAGCCCCTAGGTGACATAATCTCCATGATTCCACTGGTGGATAGTGGGCCTGGGGGGAGAAATTTCATCTTTTTCTAACCATGTGTTGTTTTCTTTCCTCCTTCCCTGCTTTCTATTTTTCATGTATTTGTGGATGGTGCACCCTATAACAGACACGACACTAGATTTCTCCTGTGGGATGTCCACCTAGCAGATGAAAGGGGAGAAATTGTCAACCCAGAACTTGGAACCAGCTGGTTCCACTAAGAGCTTTTCACTGCCCCTGCTTCAGACTCCCCACCATTTTTCTCTCCATCTTTCTCCTTTTCGCATCTAGCTTGCCTTATAGTTCTTTGTTCTACACTTTTGGCCATGCTATTCCTCCTGTGGATCTCTTTCCCTTACTCATTGGCTGAGACACAGTCTTCGTCTCAAAAACCTTTTTTCACAAAAACTTTCTCACCACTCATCCAGTGTGTATCTCATGTTGGTCTCTAACAAATATTGACAACTGGGATCTTGCTGACAATAGACCACTTCATTCAGCTGTTCATTCTGTCCACCCCAGGCTCTTTCAGCTCACTGATGTGCAGATTTCCATTTCAGGTGAACATGCTGCTTTTCCATGGTGAACTTGGTGGAGAAGATTATGTCCTTTGCTTCAGTGATTCAGTACCGTGAGGCGAAAGCAAATTTCTCCACTCTGCCTTTGATCCATGCTCAGCAGAGTCCATGGCTACCTCTGCTACTGTCTTTCCAGCCATCCTTTTAACGACTATCCCTCTTTCTCTCCTTACACCTCCCATGAGTATCTTCTTTTGTTTCTCTGAAAGCATGTAAGGCTTGTTTCTGTCATTGGAATATAATTACCTTGAAAGCAGAGACCATGATTATAATAGTATCACAAGAACCTCAATAAACATTTGTTGATTAATTGATTTGCTGACATTGCTGGACCATAATTTAATTTCTGCCATTTGGCATTGAATCTATTAATGTCTTCTGTCGGGTGGCTAAGGTCATAGGTTTTGTGACCCCATACTCAGGGTTAGTGGATTATGGTTCTGGGAGAAGGAATTAGTAGGAAAAGGTGTTTGGCAACACCCTAGAGTGTGTGGCTAGCCTTGAGTCACCAACTCCTTAATTCTGGCCTTGCGTAGCTCTGTTATAGGGAGTGGTCATTTGTTAATGTGAGTGAGCCTGTGTTCCCTGGGACTTGTGTTCTGTTGAAATATTGAGCACACTTGTAAACCTAAGCACCTTCTCTCCTTGTCAGGCAGTAATGACTATGAGAGAAAACAACTGCTTTCACTTTGAGTGCATAAATGTTTCTCATTGATCACAGAAATAAAAAAGTGACCCTAATGAATAAGTTCAGAAAACATTCTTGCTACTTTACAGAATTTGCCCTAATTTACTCTATCTTCTCTCTTTCCTTCATTCCCCTGTCCACTTAAGCAGCCTGTCTGACTCAGGGAAGTCAGATAGAGGCTGGATTTTTACTGGCCTCAGGGCCCAGTGCTGGGAGGCGCACACACACACACACACACACACAAAATCAGCTAGAAACATGCACACACATTGCTTCACCAACAGTGGGAGGTAGGTGGGTCCTCAAAAAACAAGCCCGGGGGTAAGAAAGGATATTGTGTCAAAGGTGCCATCTCTTCAACATAAGGTTTGTCACTGGATAAACACCTGGCCAGAACAGAAGTTTCCCTGCCACTTTGACAGAGGTCACTGATGCCTTGAGCTATCTGGCTGCTGGCTTTCCTTCCTGTGGAGTTCTCCACTGGTCCCTTGAATTGGACAGGACAGCCTTGTTCCTACTCCCTTGGGCCCTCCATCCCAGCCTGGGGAGAGGCAGTGGTCTATTCCAGGGGCCCTGAGCCACATCCAGCTTCCCGTCTCTTTTTCTTTTGTTAAAGCCAAATGAAACAATGTAATTAGCTTGTTACAATTAAAGTGACTCGACTGGATAAATTGTAATCACCCAGAATCAAGTCAGGCATCCCTGCAGGTCCCGGACATCGCAGCTGAGCTGCCTCATTTGCATAATTAAAATATACAAATGATAATGGATTTTGTACTCAATTTCCAGCGGCTGTGAATTTTGAGAAACTCTGAAATTAGAATAACAGAGATGAAGCCCGCCTAGAGGTAA
The DNA here is from genome assembly GCA_004027295.1 of Dolichotis patagonum. Lineage (NCBI taxonomy): Eukaryota > Metazoa > Chordata > Mammalia > Rodentia > Caviidae > Dolichotis > Dolichotis patagonum. The sequence goes on along the minus strand of PVJX010014414.1, from coordinate 18,408 downwards.
TGGGGATGACAAGTTTTGACAGTAGGGGTGTTTATAATGCTAGTTTCTCGCTACAAAATAAATAAGTACAAAAAAGATTAGAGAGTGATATTAGTTAATAGTTCCACAGGCAGTGGAAAGTGGAGATAGACTATGATTACCTCTGTGAATTTACACTGCCTTTTCTTTCTTCTTCTTCTTCTTTTTTTTTTCTGACAAGCTCTAGCCTAACCTTAGGGGATAACTTCCCCCTGATTATGAGAAATTGAGAATGAATTAAATGCATAAGAAGGGTTGTCACAGATCGACTCACCAAAGGAAAAGAAGAGAAATGAAATTAGTCCTGCTGCTCTTGCTTCCAGCTAAGGGTGGATTGAAGGCAAAGTGTGCAGAAAGGGCAGAGATGGCAAGTGAGCAGGGGAGGACTGTGATGGTCAGAAGAGGAAGGGCTTGGTGTAACAGGGAAGGAAGTGGGAAAGAAGGCAGTAAGAACTCAGGCAGAACTAAATGTGGGGAGAGCTATGGTGCAAAATTAACTGGAAAGTGAGATTTAAGAGTCTTGGAAAGACCCCTTTGCTCAAAATCTACTCTGCAAAGGGGTTTAATAATTCTGGTGGACACACACATCGATATAAATACTGTGTTTTTGCCAAACACTTCACTTTAAAATGCAAGAAAGGGCATCCTTTTTCTCCTCTTAAACTCCATGAGGGCAGGGACTGGGTCTGTCCTATTTTCCTGGTATTCCCAGACTTAGCAGATTGTAGGTCCTTAAATAAGTATTTGTAAGGGAGTAAATGAGTGGATGGGAAAAACTGTTGATAATATAAGAATATTGGGAATGGATGGGCAAAGACCTTAGGGGCTCAAATCACCATCTTTTTTTCATTTTTTCTTAGTGTTAGTGGAGTCTTGGGCTTTGGAGTTCTACTATTTAGAATGGCTGCAAGATTTCCACTTCACTGAAAAGAGTGTGAAGGGTGGGTCAGAAAATTGACCAAGCTAGTTCACCATGTGGCCACAGTCTTCAGCAAAGAAATGCCACAGAGAACCCAGGAGGCTAGTAGCTGTGTCTGAAGCTGGGCACAAGTGGGGTGTGCAAGGGAGTCAGATCTTCTGATGGCTATTTGGGGATTGTCATTCTCAAGAGTTCATGAACTGAATGTCTGTCCTAGCCAAAAATGTGAACCTTCTGAAATGGGAAAGGGAGAAAATATGACTCACTGTTAGTTTTATGAAGAGCTTTTCTCACACTGATCTTCCAGTCAGAGAGTAAGTAGCAAGCCATATCTTCTCGTCAGGGTCCTGAGAATAAGGAATCTGCCTAGTACTAGGTCCTGAGAAATGGTGGCATGACACGTAAGGAGGCTCCTTGGAGGAAGTGTACCTATGCACAAGACCTTGGACAGAGCTAGTGGCCATAAATTTCAGATTAATGATAAGAAAGAAAGCAAGCCAGATCCTTGTGGGCCAGAAAGAATGGTGGCAATCTTCAGAGTGCTTCAGACCTTCTGAGAACATCACCGTCCTATGTAATCAGAATTGCCATGGTAGGCTGTCCATTGTTCATCCAGTCTGGGCATCATCTTCCAAATAAGGGTGTTTAATGGGCTCCAATTCAAAGGTTCCAAAACTCTGGAATCAACCTCATTCTCAATTTTGTCTTGATTAGTCATGAGAATTTTTCTTGTTTATCCTTCCTTAAAACACTAGCAGTATTGGCTGCTGCCTTGTTGTGGTATTTCTACTCTTCATAGTGGTTTGATTCATCTAGACCACATATTTCTTCTTTTAAAATTGAGAGGCACAGGTGATTAAATTCCCCCTCCTGCATTATAACATCATGTCTGTTTTCATGCCTCTTACAGCTTGCAGCCATGGTCTCAGCCTTCAGGTTTCCAGATCTCATCATTTGGGAAGTCTCAGTCCTCTTCTTTCTTCTCTGAAGCCCATTTAAATGCATTCTCGATCTGCCGAGCAGTGCATAGGATATTCCACAATGGCAGAGAAGTTGGCTTTTAAGACAGGAATGGCAAAACCCTTGAAATCTTCTCTTGGGAACAAGAAGCCCCTCATTCATCCTTCAAAAGGACTACCATGTGCCACATGGCAGGCCAGACTCCAGTTGACACAATGGAGAGGAAGGCTGATCTTCAATGTGATGGCATTGGCCATCGTGTTGGAGGCATGTCATTACCACGCCAGTGAGAGGGGCTGGCTGTTTGTCCCACAGTATGAAGGAGAGAAGGCCTGTTAAGGAAGTGGCTGGACAGCTCCCATGTGTGTGCCCAGAGGGAAGTGGGGGTGGTACCTGCTCTCCTCCTATATAGAGTCTGGAGAGAGTAATACTACACCAGTATAATAGCACAAAATGTAAGTGCCTTGCGGGTGAGGATTGCATCTATTTTACTATCGTATCCCTATCCCCTAGCATAGTGTTTAATACGTAGTTGGTGCTTATTAAGTGTTTGTGGAATAAATTAATGAATGAGCAGGTGTGTTTTTTTAAAAGTCACAATAGATTATGTAACATTATAAAAAAGAAAAAATATTCTTAGGTTTAAATAAATCTATCAATTGATATTAATCATGTTTTAGGTTGACTCAGTTCTTGTTTCCTGAGTTCATCCTTTTCATTCTTTCCTGCCAGGTTTTGTTTCCAGTCCTGAGTTCTTATGGTGATCAACTTCTTGAGTCCCTCAGTTATGCTTGCCATGTATTTTCCTCATTGCCATGGTCACTGTCCTGGGGCAGGCCACCATTTTCTGATACTGGGATTATTGCCTCAGTAGATTCTCCAGGTTCAGTCTTCATCCCTTCCTGTCATTTTCCACATTGCAGCTCCACTGATTTCTCTAAAATTTGAACACTTCCCTCCCTTAGCCAAAACCTTTTTCACACTGAAAGGTCATGGCCATGTTGCTCTGCTCACCTCTCCAGCTCTCACTGCTCCTGTCTCACAACCCACCTTGATTCTTCCCTGGCATGGACCCAGGCTCTCTTTTCATTCCATGCTTGGCCCTCACCAGTGTGTCTCCTTGATCCCTGCCCACAGTGACATTCTGGTCTTCTCTGTGTTTACTCTCTCCCTCCTGCTAGGTTTCATCTCTTGTTCTGTGTTTCTGCTGCTTCCTGAACTTCCTTTTGCTGTGCTGGGATCATGCATTTTAATTTTCCATTTCTCTTCCATAGAACTGAAGATGTCAGGAGACAGGAGTGGCTGTGCAACTGCAGCTCTGAGGACAGTACTGGACACAGAGTGCTGTTCAAGATAGACTTTACTGCTGAAAGAATGAGAGCATAGATGGTAATGGCTAGAATTGTGATATTGCTAAAATAAAAAGTGAATGGGGAAGAGGAGGAGGATCTTGAGGAATATCTACACCCAGGGCTAGAAAGAGAAAGAAGCCCTAGAGGAAAGCACCTTTTGAGAAGCTAAAACCAGCACAATTCCGAGTAACTGATTCCCAGGGAGGACTAGACAGGGCTGTGACCCTTGGCAGGGGCTGTCCCTCCTGGCAGTGCTGGGGTTCCCACACAAGGAATATCATCCCTCCTCCCTCCCAGATAGGACATTTTGGGTTGAAGGCTTGCCCAAGTGTCCTTGATTAGGAAGACCAGACCAGCTGTCCCCTTCCCACTTGGACCATCCAAGGGAAGGAGGAGCAGACATTGGGGAGGAGTGGATACTTGGGAGTTTCCTTGGAGCAGATGAACATCATTAGGGCTGCTCACGAGTCTCCTTGCTTGTGGAACTGGGCAGGGAATGCTCTTCTCCTGAACAGTCCCCGCCTCTGAGTCTCTGATCCTAGAGGCGATGATCATCTGCGCTGTATGAGGAGCCTCTGAGCAGCCAATTTGAGCCCTTGTCTATGAGAGAATTAATTTTTAATGGGCTTTATTGCATGGTGGATAAATCAGTTAGGGAGAGACAAGCTGGCAATGCCTAATGAATATTGATTGGGCCATTTGAAAGGGAAGCTTTGCCAAAAGGGGACAGTTACCCAGCAGAGTCAAGATCAGAGATGCCCATTGGCTGAGGGGACCATAACCACTCCTCCTCTACTGGCTGAGAAATTTTTCCAGGTTGTTGGCCACTGATGGTAGAAGTTTCACCACTTTCAATTGAAGGGCCAAAGTATTTACACACTTCTGAAACAGGATAAGTAATCTATTTTAATATCTAGTTCCTTAGTATAAGGCAGCTTTGTAGTTATTTTCCAAAGAACATCAGAGAGAAGGGGAGGATTGAGACAGAGATCCTGGGCATTTTCCTTGGGTTGGCTGTGTCTGGGGATTCAAAAGACAGCATCTCAAACACAGATATACACTTTGGGGAGAATGTGTTGTAGTGCAGTGTTAGGGAATGTCTCGGAATCATATTGCACATTTTGCGATGACTAATTTTACTTAAAGATTTGATGAAGATGTTATTTACTAAAAAATATTTTCATGAGGGATAATGAAGAAATGGCATTTGTAAAGGAAGATCTTCTTGTATTCCCTCTCTCCTTTTTTCTGCTGTAAGGGAGACCTCATATTCAGTGATGGAGAGAGAACTGGTTTCAGGGTGCAAAAGATCTGGGTGCAAGTTTTGATTGAAAACCTAATAGGAATAATGATAGCAGTGAACAAATCATTCATTACCCTATTAAAGAGTACAGAACATATTCAAACAAGACAGTTCAATAACCTCCAAGAAAACTTCTAATTCTAATGTGTCATAATTATTTAATCATTAAAGGGACCTATTATGTTCAATATCACATTGGGTTGTAACTTATTTTTTAAAATTTTATTTAAAGAGAAAAAACAAAAAAGAAAACAACCAAACAAAACAGAGAAAGGGTAGCAACAATACAGAATTCCAAAGGCAAAAAAATGAAAGAACCACAATAACAACAACAAAACAAACACAAAAACACTAAGAAATCACCACTTGATAGGTTACATACTGTTATCATTGGAAATAGTTGTTCAAGTTGTAAAATTAAAGCACACAGAGTAGACCTTCAAACAGTGAGACTATTAACAGTTCTGCTCAACAATCCAACAAAAACAGTAATGTGGTCATCTATCTTATACACTTAAACATACATTCAGTTATATCCTTTAGAGCACTTTCTTTTATATATATATATATATATATATATATATATATATATATATAATGTATATGTATATGTATATGTATATGTATATGTATATGTATATGTATATGTATATGTATATATATTTTAGATTTTATTTTAAAGGGGGTAAAATTAAACACAACAAACAGAACAGAACAGGACTTAAGAAAGCATAAATTTCAAAGCTATACAACCAGGGATCTTCTCTATCTGTCATATTGTCTCTTGTTTTCTTCCAAATGGTTGTCCAAATCTTTGCATATGGGGAGCTCATACTAAATACCATAGCCAATTTTTTCACAAGATGTGTAGTTAACTAGCTCCCACTTGCTAAGGGAGGGGGGGAAACATGGGACAGGACAACAGGAGATGTCTGATTCTCAGCCTGCCCACCGGCAGGATTACAGCCACAGAGGGGAGAAGTTCCTTGTTCTCCCAGCACCCCAAGTCAACCACACAGTGCAGGTCCCGACACACCAGGGTCTCTCTCCTTCAGGCCGCCGAAAGTCTGCCACGCTCTCAGCTGCCCCACAGAGAGGGGATGAGCTCCTCGTTCTCCCAGCACCCTGAGTCAACCGCACAGTGCAGGTCCCGAGGCGCCAGGGTCTCTCCCTTGCAGGCCCCCCAAAGTCTGCCATACTCACCTGCTATTTCTTTCTGATGAATTGACCATTCCATTTCCAAAGTTCTGAAATGGCCAACAGACCACAGAAAGAATTCTCTTTGGGCTCCTCTTTGAAACCAGCAGCTATAGCAATCTGCTGGCCTTGCTTCAGGGCCATTGTAACATTTTTGCATGGGCCATATTTCTAAATATGTATACTCCCTCTCCTTAGAAAGTGTTATGCCTTTTCAGTGATGGGGTCCTAATGCCAACTGTGTGAGAAAGGCCTCTTGGAGTAACCTTTCAAGGCCAGTCTGCAAATGCTTATTTCATCGTTAACAGCCTCATCTCCTGACACAGTGTGCTCAGGATATGTGGGAGAGGAGAGCACCAAGTGATTAGGAAAGGCCAAGCAGGTGCAGCCTTGGGCACAGCGGTGGAGTAGTAGGCATTTTAAGGTCTCTTCTTTTGCCTGACTTTTCACTTGTTTCACATGGAGTTTGCCTTTTCTAGCTCAAGATTCTTTTAATGCTACTAGATGAATGATATTCCTCACAAACCAAGATTTGGTAATGCAACCCTAGGGAAATCATGTTACCCATAATTCACAGTCTGGGGCCCAGGCTTATATACTCCCCCTCAATGCAAAACCCAATTGGAGTAGTCATTCTAACCAGGTAGAGCATGTCAGAATCCTATTGGAGGGGGAGGCATTTCTTTTCTTCTCCTAGTGACGTGCCATTATTTGCAGAGAAAGTAATCTCTCAAATCAGAGGAATGGTTATTTTCAGAGGAAACTAGAGACAAACTATTTGAGATGGTTAGTTCTATGTACCAATTTCTCTGGACCCTAAAATGTACAGATTTTGCCTAAACATGATTTATGGTTGTTTCAGTGAAGGTATTTCTGAATGAGACCAACATTTGTGTTTTTACACTAAGCAAAGCCGATTTCCCTTTCCAATGTGGGTGGAATTCATTTAAACCACTGATGATCTGAACAAGGGAAGAAGGGAAGTTTGCTTTCTTTGCTGAATTGCTTGAGCTGGGTACTGGTCTTCTACTCTTGCGTGAAACTTGTACCATCAGTGCTCTTGTTCTCAAAACTTTGAGCTTGTATTTGACTTTTTGACTTCCATAATATATAAGCCAGTGACTCTATCTATCTGTCTGTCTATCTATCTATCTATCTATCTATCTATCATCAATCATCTACTTACTCATCTATCTTCATAATCTCTTATTGTTTTTTTTTTCCCTCTGGAGAACCCTGACTAATACACCATTGGACAGGGGAGTCAACTGGAATACTGGCAAGAACTCTTCTTGCATTTCAAGTCACATTGCTGGCGTAAAACTTTTATGAACAAATTCATTTCTCTTGAATTTATAAGCCTATGGAATGATAGCTGGAGTTAGAAGCAGCTTTAGGGGATTATCTAGGCTAACCTTATGAATGTAGAAACAGGTCCACAGGGGTTAAGTTTTGCTAAGATTTTAAAGCTAGTTAGTGACAAAACCAAGTATATTATATACGTCATAACACCTGTGCCTGATTGTAGGCTTCTGGAGGTAGGTATCACATGTTCTCCTGTATCCTACAACTTGTAGAATAGCTGTAAGCATACAGTGAATGCCCATGAAAATTAAGTCAGGCTGTAGCAAGGAGTCTCAAACTTAATAGGCACCAGAATAACCTTGATTAACACACAGGTTGCTGGGCCCTGCCTTCAGAGTTTCTAGTCCATTTGGACCAGTGGTGGTGGATGTTATAAAGATAAGCACCAAAACTGCAACCCAAAACCCACTTATATATGGCAAAGTGCCAAAACTTTAATTAAACCTGAATACTGAAGTTTTAGTTTAAAAAAATATTCATACATTAACATCTTTTGTCTTAAAACAAAAACATAATGTGCATGTTATAGGTTCACCAGCACTGATCTACACCTTGAGAATCTGCATTTCTAACAAGACCCCAGGTAGTACTCAGGCTGCTGATCCATGAACCACACTTTGAGAACCACTGAGTTAGATGTTTTAAGGACCTATCCATTTCTCATATAATTTAAAGCACACCATTCCCAGGAAGCCTTCTTTATTAGACATTAAGTGGCTACGTGAGAAATCCCAGACTTAAAAGATACTATTTTAAAAGTATTTAAAGTGAATAATTACCTTCAGGGTGGTCTAGGTAGAAAGATTAAATAAATTAAGTTGAGTCAATAGGAGTTTAAGCATCATTTGTTAAAGCAGTACTATTAGTTTTTCTTTTCCTAGTGGAAATTCTCTTCTTGTCACATAATCCTAATTAATTATTGTATAAAGACCTGAAAACTTAAATGCACAAGGGAGTAATAATCTTATGTTTCATTAACCAGCAGCTTTGAAAGCCAGAACCAAATGTGTAGAAAGAGCAGGAACAAGTGTGCAGAACAAGTCCCTTTCCAGCGGCCTGAGGTCCACCCTGTGCTACCTTTTGTCACTAAGTGTGTTAATGTGAATTCAAATTTAGGCTCTTAAATATATTGTCTCTGCTCAACATAATCTTATTGGAGTTAGGCAATCAATAAGAATTTCAGGAGTATTTATCATTGATTTTGCAATATGCTTTGTAATTACTGAATCAATGTAAAATTCTCAACTCATTAGGAGATTAGTTTTTTAATCATTTATATTAATGTGTTTAACCAAAGGCATTGGAGCTTCTTTTTTTAATCACTGATTTAATCACCTACATTAAAAATGAACAAATGTGATGGACTAAAATTTCATGCTATTTACTTTTCAAAGAGCACTTACTCTATATCTTGCCTTTGATTGGACCCTCAGATTTGTTGTATTGTAGAGATTCAACCATGATATGGAACCAAATGAGAGTGTTCATTCTAGTGATCTGACATAAAAATGGGAAGGGATTAATCTTATCAATATTGGCTGTGTTTTACCAGTTTAATATTGGCAGTTTTGAATTTTATATCTCACTAGTTTATTTTATTATTATTATTATTAGTAGTAGTAGTAGTACCAGGGATTGAACTCATGACCTCATGCTTGCCAGGCAGGTGCTTATACCACTGAGCTAAATCCTCAGCCTCACTAGTTTTATTTCTAATGGCTTCTCACTGAAACAGATCAGCACTTGGTCAATTAAGAGAAGTGTACCAGTAGGCACTGAATATAAACTTGGGACATAAAAGAAGAGCCTGTTTTTTCCTTATTAAACTTCTGACACCAAATGTGTAAGTTTCCCATATCAAGCAATTCAGTTCTCTATGGACACCAACTGGTTGGCAGCCAAAATTTCAATTCTGTCAACCTCACGGTCAAATTCAACAGAAGTCTGAGTTCTCTGAGCACCCAATTATTTGCAACTGGCCTCTGAAATAAGGGAAGTTTTCAATTGATCTCTATGGGGTTAGAGTCTTAAAGTTCAGTTCTGTGATGCTTAGGATATTTTTTGTTTGTTTGTTTTGTCTTTTGTTTTCCTGTGGATCAGGATTGCATCTTCTTGGCTATCATCCCTGGTATGAATGATAATAATAATGATCCCTTCCATTCTACTGAGTTTAAGAGTTTTTACAAGGTCAGTAAATACATACCCTATTTTATGTTCATGTTAGCCCTGCAAGATGGGTCAGTGCCCACAGTCCATTTTACAAAGACTAGTGAAGCTTACAGAAGTTAAGTGGATTGCTAGGAGTGAGTAAACAATTGCAAACCTGTTTCCATTCCCAGTTTATGGTTCTGCCTTCCTGGAGAGAGTGATCAAACACAGAGTCAAGACACAGGTTTGATATTCATTGTCTTCATTTCTCTGTGGGACATAGCCCACTTTCACTGTCTCAATTCCCATCATAGGGAAGTGAAGGTGCAATTTTTAGTCTTCTGTCTGTGAATGAATTATGGATCAAAAGATGAATGGATGGAAAGTGGTTTTCTCACTTTGGCCTCTCGTCCATTTGTAGCCTAGGATTACAGTGACCATTGGAGTTTGGGAGTGGCTACCTGGTTTGTGGGCAATGCTGTGAATTTGTGAGAAGTGATGGGGAAAGTGAGGGCTCTAGTGTTGCCCTGGACAAAGCCTTGATGCTGTTTGTAGCTGGATTCAGCTGCTTTGCCTTTGGGAGCCTTCCTCCCACTCTAATGGGCTTGCCTATTGCTCTCAATGACCCATGTGTTTTTCTGGGACACTATTGTATCAGGCTTTGAAATGCCACCTTAGCATCTCCAGGCTGGATTCCATGGTTGGGTCAATAAAGAAAGACATTCAGCCAGAGGAACACATGACAACTAGGTGTTAACATGTTATCCTTTCCAACTAGGTTGCATGGATAAAACTTAAGCATAAAAGGATTGAAATTATGAACATGTAATTGTTGTATTTTAGTCCCCTGATTGAGGGTACACATCAGATGACTGCTGGACCCTGCTGCTCCAATGCAAAGAGGAGCACATTGGCTGCCACTTTAGGATTCCTGTTAGTAAATCAGAGTTCTCTGCCACCAGCTGTTTGGGATATTGGTCTTGTACCAGTAATGCACTTGCCAAGTTGTCAGTGTGCTGGGCTAGGGGTAATACTGGGGCTGATGTAATTAACCCCATCAATCTACCTTACCCTGGAGTTCACTCAGAGAAACTTGGCTTAAGGTGGCCCCTATGCCAGGGTTGGGGGTTATTGGCCTGGCCACCTTCACCAGGAAGGATGGATTAATCAGGGAAAGGTGGTTGACAGGTGAGAGACAGAGAGAGAGAGAGAGAGAGAGAGAGAGAGAGAGAGAGAGAGAGAGAGAGAGAGAGAGAAGCTGCTTCCAAGGATGGCAGTGAGAGATAGTAAAAATTTTCTTGCTTTAAATGGGCAACAGTGGAATGTAAGTAGTAATGGATGTTTTGGGAACTTTAAACTCTTTCTTCTATGCTACTCAGTTCATTTAGCCCCACAATAGCTTTCTGAATTATTAAAAGGGTAACATAAATAGGAACAAAAGGTGGTTTGATGCCACCATCACAAAGAATCCCACATTTGCCTATAATTTGAGAGCTCCACCTCACCTGCATACCTATTTCATGTTTTCTCATCAAGGTTTTCTCGTTATTTTATACTTTCTCTTGAGACCAGAGACTGGTCCAGGAGACTGGTTGAGGTTCATGCCTCTTCACTCAGCCCTGTGCTGTTGCTCTTACTGGGGATACTTGAAGGCAGGGCTAGCATTGTTGGCGTTAGGCACAGAGGGATAGTAAGAAAGCCTCTTGGAGAGTCACAAGCCCTATATGATTCTGTGATTTACATGATATCATGGTTGGCAGCAGTGCTGAGAGTCTGGCTGGCTGGCATCTTTCCTTCCTGGTAAGCTTTTGATTTAGGATTACGTTTGGCTGTGAGGTCACAGTGGGTGTTGGGTGACAGACCATTGCTTTCACTTTCTAGGCTATGAGTGTCAACAGAGAGAGAAAGAGATTCTAGTCCAATGTTCCCATTGTTGGAAGGGAAAAGGAGGCCTTGGGGCAGATGGTAACTTCCTTTCCCTTTTCTAAGGCTGGTAATGTCTTTTGGATTAAGCTATTGTAGAGGTCAGTTCAAGATCACAGAGAAAAGTCCAAGGTTCACATTAAGAGTCAGGTGTGTCATTTAAATTAAGTAACAGCAAGTGAACATAGATTTTTGGCCTATGGCAATTGCAATTCCATATGGTTCAACCAGACTTCCCAAGAAGACAAGCAATAAAAACTTAAAATTCCAAAGAATTATTGAAAAGCTGCCATAAAGTATTTATTATCTAGAAAATTTCTTAGTTTAAGAGAAATGACAAAGTTGTACTTAGATTTGTACTCCAATATACTAAAATCACTTATGATGCTATCTGACACAAGTAGGTGTTCCATGTCTTGAACAAATGAATGGTTCATTTCTGGTTAGCTGTTGACTCAGGATTACCTTTGGCTATGTATGGCAGAATCTGACTTTAGTAACTTAAAGATTTAGGGGCTTTAATTTTCTCCCATGAAAAATAGAGCTGGAACACATTGTCCAGGGCTATTCAAGCAAATTATCAGGGGTCAGACTATTTCTTCTCACTGTCATCTTTGACATGTAGCCTTTGTGCCCATAAAGCATTCACCTCAAGTGATTAGGTCCAAGTTCTACAGAGAGATTTTTATAAATGACAAAAGGCACTGTGTGTTGGAAGAGTCTTCAGTTTTTTCGATCAGGAAAACAATAGGTTTCCTGGGTGCCTCATTTACTACTCATCTGCTTGCAACTCATTGGCCAGAAATGAGTCACATGACCACTTACAGTGGCAGGGCAGTCTGAAACTGGGTTTGTTGGTCATAACCACGTCCCCTTAAAATTTCCCCCCTGTTGTGTTAAAGTGCAAAATTATTATTTGAATAGATACAAGTAGAAGCTCTAATTTGGAATTTTCTGAGTGCAGGTTATATTTTTATGCATGTATTTGTGTTATCCCTCCTGAAAATAGTCATGAAATGACTTGAGCTGGCTATGAACTACAGCTGTAAAGGGGGACAAAGCAGATTCAAAATCTGTCCTTAAGGGTCTCAAACATGTACATGCAGGACAGGCAGGTCCACCGAGCAAACACGGAAGGGAGATTCAGGCAGACGGCAAGATCAGAACACGTAAGAGGAAGCAGAGAGTCTGGGATATGAAAAAACCCGTAAAGCAGGGGTAGCATATCAAAGAGGATAGTGGTAGAAATTTATGTAACCTAAAAATGAAGCAACTTGTCCCACAGGTGTAGGTTGGCAAAACCAACACATGGCACACACTGTGGGCTTCAGCAAAGGATAAGTATATAGAGTGGCATCTGAATTAATGTGAAACATTAAATCTTTCTTGAGATTTATGACCTTAAATGTAATGTCTTTTTCTGTACATTTATAGCTGGAAGGGCTCTGCAAGGTCTGGACTAGAGATTTTATTTTATATATGAGTAAACTGAGGCTGAGAGAACCCAAGTGACTTGTTGGTGAAACATCTTCCCAGTTAATTCTAACATTTGGAACAGAGCCCCAGTCTTCTGACTTCTGATCTTTTCCTCCTCAGAAACAGTCTATGTTTATAAGTACTTCACTTTGCTGACTGATTTGACCCTGATGTCATTCCAGTAAAATAGGCCCAGTAGGATCATTGATCCTGATTTTACACACAGAAGAAAGATGAGGACCATTGAGTTGGGCATATCCTACCCTTATTCCAACAACTGTCATGTGTGATTGACAGAACACAATGGTTTAGGTGGGCTATCTCTTTGGAAGTGAGATGTAGCCCAAGTGCCCCTGCCTTGGGTTACCGCCTCTTGTGGGTGCTGACAAGAGAGAACGGAAGGTTTTTATTTTAGGGTGTGATCATGTCAACCGAGACTTAAGCTCTTGGAATATGAGGAAGGGTTGTTGCGTGTTCTAATTGCACCTGACACTCTTGATTATTTGTGATGATCTTGTCATGCTTGGTCACCTCTGGTGAGGGGGTGGCTCTGAGAGTGGGAAAAAGCCATTAGAGACCTAACAGGGCACAGAGCAGTGGGAGGTGATGGACTGGCCGACAGACGGCCTCAGCACAAACATTTATCCTATCGATTGACCTTTTGAAGAGAGAAATGGGTGCCTGGTTGTTGCTAGGCTGGTAAGGCTGGGTTGTAATGAGAGTGACTCCTAATCAAGACAGATTTTGTTCAGGCTTCACCTCCCCTGCTCCATCTTGGAACCTGTGAGGATACTCTGAGAGGACTGTTTCACAGGGTGGCTGTGCAGCAGCCTCTGACCTGAAGAGCTTGATCTGTGAGGGGTTTGTGAGGGAGACAGGTCAAGTTTGTTCTTCTTTAGCCTTTTTTCACAGCTGTCATTCTTAGACATTCTTATACTACTTCCTTGTCCTGGGACTCTCTAGGGTCTGATCACCCTGGGCAGTGTGGTGGTAGTAAAATATTTCCTTCCTGCTTTCCCTCAGATGCCTGTTGCTCTCATTTCAGCAAGAGACACACCAAACTTGCCTCTAGCAAGCCACTAAGGCTGTTCATGACTCTCCCAGGGCCCTGACCTCATCTGAAAAGGAGATGAGGTCTTACCTTGTGGTTTTATAAAATTACTTTAGGAAAAACCTTCTTTTTGCTAGATGAAAATCTAAAAAAAAAAAAAAAATTAAACGTCAGTGGATTGTCCATCTGTGAGGAATTTCTTCATACCAAGAAAGACCTCACATGTTTTAACTTTGTAAGTTGAACAACTATTTCCAAGATGTCAGTATGTGATTTGTCAAGTAATAATTTCTTAGTTTTTTTTTGTTCTTTTCCTTTTTTCCTTGGAATTTTATATTGATGTTACCCTTTATTCTGTTTTGTTTTGTTTGTTTTTTTTCTCTTTAAATAAAATTTAAAAAAAAAGTGGCCCTGAAGCAAGGCCAGCAGATCACTGTAGCTTCTGGTTTCAAACAGGAGCCTAAAGAGAATTCTTTTTGTGGTCTGTTGGCCATTTCAGAACTTTGGAAATGGAATGGTCAATTCATCAGAAAGAAATAGCAGGTGAGTACGGCAGACTTTAGGGGGCCTGCAAGGGAGAGACCCTGGCGCCTCGGGACCTGCACCGTGCGGTTGACTCGGGGTGCCAGGAGAACAAGGAACTTCCCCCCTCTCTGGGGGTGGCTGAGAGTGTGGCAGACTTTTGGTGGTCCAAAGGAGAGAGACCCTGGCTCATTGGGACCTGCACTGTGTGGTTGACTTGGGGTGCTGGGAGAACAAGGAACTCTTCCCATCTCTGGGGGGTGACTGTGATCCTGCCTGCATGTGGGCTGAGAATCAGACATCTCATGTCATCCTGTCCGCCTCCCCCCCTGTCTGGCAAGTGGGAGCCAGTGAACTACACATCTTGTGAAAAGATTGGCTATGGTATTTAGTATGAGCTCTCCATATGCAAAGATAAGGACAACCATTTGAAAGAAAACAAGAGACAATATGACAGATAGTGAAGATCTCTGGTTGTCTGGCTTTGAAGTTTATGCTTTCTTGTGTCCCATTCTATTCTGTTTTGTTGTGTTTAATTTTACTCCCTTTTAAAATAAAAAAAATTAAAAAAAAGAAAGACCTCACAATTTCAGGACCCCATTTACTTTTGAGTTGAAAATATAATTAATGTAAAATGATAATAATGAGAAAAAACTGGAGGCTACTCAAAAGTAAAGATCTTGAATAAAGATATCTAGGGCACTTGGAAGTATCTGAGCACTTTTCAACCCATCAAGTGATACTGTAAAACTAGTGGGCATGAACGTAGATGTAAATACTCAGCAAGTACTTCCAGCCTCATCATGGTTTATGAACAAATGACAACAACCCTTCTACTTTCCACTCACACCAAAGTAGATGACTACGGTAGAGTCACATTCTGTTATTGAGACAGGTTGAAAGGAGAAACTTCAAGAAGAGTTGTTTCTTAAGAGGAGAAATCATTATGTTCCAACCTCCTACTGCAGAGGTGGGGCAGGGAGAAAGATCTTCTCCTTGACAGTCACTGGAAATGGAAGATATATCCTTGTTTGAAATAATAAAGAGGTGATAAGGGGCTGGAAATATAGCTCAGAAGCATAAGTACCTGCCTGGCAAGTGCCTCCAAAATTGAGGCAATGGTGGTGGATCTACTTTCTATTGAGGGCTTTCTGATTGGTTTTCAGATGGCTTCTTTCTTGTTATATCTGAGGAAGGAGAAAAAATTTCTCTACCCTTTGTATGTTTCTTCTTACAAAAACACTACTCCTATTTGTAAGGGCTCTACCTTTACAACCTAATGACCTCTCACATTCCTTACCTTATATCATCACTTTGGGGATTACATTTTAATACATGATTTTTAGGAGTAACAAAAATTCAGACCATAATGCAAGCTTAGTATAAAGGAGCAACATGATAATAATGATGACCTTTCTGAGATGCTTTAGATAGGCATGGACCAAATACTTCCAAAGAATTATCTTACTGAAACTTTAAGACTTGTCTTAGTTACTTTTATTATTGCTGAGACAAAATAACAATACCCATAGTTTAAGGGAGGATAGGTTTACTTAGCTTACAGTTTGTAGAGGTTTCAGTCCATAATTAGCTAGCTCAAGGCAGGGTGCACATGGCAGAGAGGCAACAGTTCATTTCAGACAGAAGGTACCAAAGCAACAAGGGATCTTAACAGTATCTTTCTATACTTTTGTCTTATCCAGACTATTTAGGTCAGGTAGCACTGACACCCTTAATTCTAGTGCCCTTAAACCTGGCATTGCACCATTAATCAGTCCCAGTCCCCCACACTCTAGATTTCAGCCACCTCTGAAAAAGCCCCAACTATGGCTGCATGAGGCTTTGGGGGAAATAGACACAAGCCATAACAGAACTGCACCAGGTAGACACCATTCATTACTTCTATTTTTCAAAAGAGAAAACTAAAGTACAAAGAAATAAAGCAGGTTTCCCTAGCTTACATGCAGAGCATACAGAGGCATACGGGGTGTTCAATGTTTCTTCACTTAATTGTAATAAACAAGGAGATGGGTACTGGGACCTCTGATCTGGAATCTCCCACGTATTCTGTGCCAAATTTCCTTTCATTCCTTTATTTTACTTCTCAGATTCTTCATCTATACAGTGATGAGGTTGTACATACATTCTATCAATGAACTAATTCTATTGATGTGCAAGAGATGAAATATGAATTCTTCCTCAGCTGGCCTGGGAATTCTTCTCTTTGCAGACTTCTTAGACCCACAGTCACTGCAAGTTCCATTTCTTTTATTCCTGCTGTATGAAGTTGCTGCTGGACTGCTGAGGTCCAACAAGCATTGGGGGAACCTTGAAAGGCAGGATTCTTGGTTTATCTCTGTAAATACGTATTTAGGGAGCTTTAATAACGCATATTATTGACTACAGAGGCCCATAGAGCTATTTGTGTGTAAATCCATATTTAGTGCCCTATTGATCCATATCAGGCAGCCAAAATCATATTAATTTGAATGTGAAGATTAAAAACATTTTGTAGAAGTTATTTCAGAGTATAAAAGAGTCGATGTTCAATTTCTAACAGCCTAATGTGCTTCACTTTCCTTTAGATATCTCCTTTTAGCTGACCTAGTCAATTTCTCTTCCAACTAGATTCTCCCTCGCTTTCTTCCACAGCAGCAGTTTGTAGTGGATGCCTGAGCCAGGCATCTGCTCCAGCAGTACCAAAGCACTGTCTTCCAGCAGCTGGGAGCGTTGCTCACTGATGGGTCTCAGTTGAGTCCCTCTTCAGAATTTATCCCCAAATGAAAGGGACCTTCCCTACCTTATTCTAGTTCATACCCACTCCTAGGACAATTGTTGCTGGGTGTGTTGGGGGAGGAAGATGAAGGGCTTTTCTGGGGTCATAGCTTTCTACCTGACTGACAGAGGCTGTTATGAAGTATGTTTCACAGTTCAGCTTTCTGCCCTCCCTGTGAGGCTGTCCCTTCAGGCTCCTTTAGGCGCAATTCTGTCCACAGATCTTTACCTCTGAGTCTGTTTTTTCAGGAGAACCTGAACCAAGATGCCTCTCAAACCTGGGAACCATCCCTGATGTTCTCCTTTCCCTTTTCTACTTTTAAAAAAATTCCTTACCTGAATCATAAAGAAATAAAATATGAACAGATCAATAACAAACAAGGAGATTGAACCAGTAATAAAAACAAAACAACTCCCAACAAAGAAATGTCCAAGATCTGATGGTTTCCCTAGTGATTTTAACCTAACATTTAAATAACAAATACCAATCATTCTCAAACTCTTCCAAAACTTGAAGAGGAGAAAATACTTCTAGACTTACTTTATGAGGTCACATTTTCTCTAACACCAAAGCCAGACAAAGAGGCACAAGAAAAGAAAAGAACGAGCTAATATCCTTGATCACAAAGTCATACCTATAGTCACACTCATTAGTGAAAAATTGAAACCTTGTTCTCTAAGATCAGAAACATTACACGAATGTCTTCTTTCATCATATTTATTCCACATATGAGTGGAAGTCCTAGCCAGAGCAACCAGGTACAAAAAGCAAAGAAAAGATATCTATATGGTGAAGGAAAAAGTTATATTGTCTCCATTTGCAGGTGTCATGATATTATATATAGAAAATCTGAAAGACACCCCCCCAAACTAGTTAGAACTTATAAATAAATTTGGTAAAATTTCAGTATACCAGATTAATATAGAAATCAGCAACATTTCTAAGAATGTTACTAAGAATTAGCTATTAAAAAAAGAAATAGAGAAAAGAATCCTATTTACAGTAGCATCAAAAATGTATAAAATTCTTAGAAATAAATTTATGTGGAAAACTAAAATATTCATTAAAGAACGTATACAAATAAGTGCAAAGATATTCTATGTTCATGAATTGAAAGAAATATTGTTAAAATGTCCATTCTGTGGCCCTGAATCAAGGCCTGCAGTTTGTTGTAGCTGATGGTTTCAAATAGATGCCTAAAGAGTAGCCTTTCTGTGGCCCTGAAACAAGGCCAGCAGATCGCTGTAGCTTCCAGTTTCAAACAGGAGCCTAAAGAGAATTCTTTCTGTGGTCTGTTGGCCATTTCAGAACTTTGGAAATGGAATGGTCAATTCATCAGAAAGAAATAGCAGATGAGTATGGTGGACTTTAGGGGGCCTACAAGGGAGAGACCCTGGC
>PVJX010014413.1:0-44947 GCA_004027295.1 Dolichotis patagonum | reverse complement strand
TGATAGATAGAACCAATGGTAGTAGAACAATAGAAGCATGGTAGGACTTCTAAGAAGGATGATATTAAATCAGCAATAGCTGTCATAATGTTTTGTTTTCTTCAGAACAGCTGTTCATATCATCACACATGATATAGTCAAACAAAACAGAATAAAACCATTCCAACTGATTATTGAAAACATTGAAAGGCTTCCAAGCTATGAGATGGGGACTCATGCTTACCATAAAATCTTACATACTCTTATCAACTCTCATACTAGGGAGACTATACGGTATTTACACTTGTGAGTTTGAAATCTTACCCTTATAAAATAAGTCACTACAACTATTATAGCACTGTCTTCCTAAGTGGTAATCACCTAACTGTGTAATAATTACACCCTGGAATAATCTAGGGAAACTTTAATAAGTACTGGGGAGGACTGAGGATGTAGCTTAGCTTTATAGCACTTACTTAACACACACAAGGTCTTAGGTTTGATCCCCTCCACTTAAAGGAGGAAAACAAAAGCACTTTGAGCTGAGTCTCATCTCCAGCTTCATTAGATAACTTTTAAGCTCCCCAGGTGAATATAACGTGCAGATGTGGTAAACAGCTCTTGGAATATAATGCAGCTATTTTTAGTTAATTACTGCCAAGTAGCAGCAATGATCTGATAATGCATATATATACACACTTTATAGCACCTGAGGTTTGAACCCAGGGCCTCATGCATGCCAGGCAGTGCTCCCACAGTGAATTACCACCTCAGCCCCTTTTATTTTGAAACAGGGTCTCACTAAATTGTCCAAATTGAGTTCAAATTTGTGATCCTTCCTCTTCATGCTCCTGAAGTTATAGGCGTGCATCACTGAGCCTGCCATAAGTTCATCTAAATAATACAAAACAATTAACCAACTAACAAATGGGCAAAGAAGGTCAAAAGACTTCAGAGTTTTCCAACAAAGATGTGCAAATGTCCAATCAGCACAGGAAAAAAGGTTCAATATGATTAGTTTTAGGGAAATGGAAATCAAAACCATAATATCACTTTGGATGTGTTAGGGCAGCTAAAACAACAACGATAAAAAGACAATAAATGTTGACGAGCATTTGTAAAAATCATAGTCCTCAAGCTCTGCTGGTAATAATGTACAATGGTATTACCATTTTGGAACATAGTCAGCAATTACCAAAAAGTTTAAACATAGTTACCTTTTGACTCCATAATTCTACTCTGGTATATATGCCCAAAAGAAATGAAAGCACTTATCCATTTAAAAAATGTAAATGAATACAGCATTATTCATAATAACTCAAAACTCCATCAACTGGCATGGATAAACAAAATGTGATATAGCCATACAATGGAATATTAGGCAAATAAGGAATAAATAAAATGATACATGTTATAACATGGATAAACCTTGAAAACACTAAGCTAAGTAAAAGAAGCCAATGAAAAATCACATAACTTATAATTTCATTCATGTGATAATCCAGTACAGAAATCTATAGAGACAGATAGTAGGTTAGTAGTTGCTTAGGAGTTTGGGATAGGTAAGCAGAAGAACCAATAGACTGTGGTGATGATTGCACATTGCCTATAAATGCTCTAAATTCCACTGAACTCTGCACTCTAAATGGGTGTGCTGTACATTATGAATCATATTTCAATATATTCTCAAAAGAAAATGATTCAATTGAAAGCAAAAACTTCATAAAAAAAGCAAGTCAATTATTAAATGGGCAAGAGACATGAAGAGACCTTTCACTGAAGACTATATACAGATGTCAGAAAGTTGTTCAGCATCATTTTCCATTAGACAAATACAAATTAAATAAATGCTAATGAGATACTGCTATACATCTACCAGAATAAAGACATCACTACACATCTTTCAGTATAAAGTAAAAATAGTTACATCATCAAATGCTAATCAGAATGTGGAGAAACTAGATTGCTCTTGTACTGCTGGTGGGAAGTACTACTGTCCTGAAAAACAATTTTATAGTTTCCTTCCTTCCTTCCTTCCTGCCTTCCTGCCTTCCTGCCTTCCTGCCTTCCTGCCTTCCTACCTTCCTGCCTTCCTCCTTTCCTTCCTTCTCCTCCTCTTTTGCCTTCCTTCCTTTCCTCCCTTCCTCCCTTTTCCCCTATCCCTCTCTCTTTTGAAGATTAAACTCAGGGGATTATAGTGCATAGGAAATACTATGTTCTACCATTGAGTCACACGCCACGCCCCAACCTTTTCAATTTCTTCATAATATTAAACACATAACTACAATATGACCTAGCAATTATACTTCTGGGTATTTATCCCCAAAAATGAACATTTGTGTCCACACAAAAACCTATAGTCAAACGTTCATAGCAGTTTTACTAAGAATAGCCATAAACTGGAAGCAGTACAAATATCCTTCAACATGTGAGTGGTTAAACAATTTGTAGTAAATTTATACTAGGACTTCTATTCAAGAATTAAAAGAAATAAACTGCTGATGTGTATAATAGCTTGGATAAATCTATCCAAGGTTATGTGCAATGAAAAATATCAATCCCGAAAGATTATATACTATATCCTTTCTTTCATGTAACATTCTTGAAATAAAATTATCAAATATAGAAACAGCTATGATTTGCAAAGGGTTACTAAAGAGAAGGTCAGGCAAGAGGGTGATTATTAAAAAGCTACAAGACAGATCCTTGTGATGGAAATGTTCTGTATCTTGGTTGGATCAATGTCAGTATCGCAACCTTGCTATTGTACTGGAGTTTTGCAAGATATTATGATTAGTTCTTAAAACAGCATATGAATTTACAATCATCTGGAAAAAAGTTTCATTGAAAAACAGAGGCTAAGGCAAAACTCAGTGGCACAACATGCTTTAGCATCTGGAGGTTCTGTGTTCAAGCTCCAAGACTCCCCCAAAAACAAAGAAAACAAAAAATTCTGAAAAAGAACAACAAAGCACCCATAGGAAAAGCACAAAACTTTTCCAAGTTCAGTACAAATTGAAAAGGCACAAGTGCTAAATAAATGTAAAATGCCTTTCCCTAATCTCTTTGCCTGACCCTAACACTTTACATATTCTGTAAATTTCAACTCAATGCCACTTTCTCAGTGATGTCTTCCCAAATTCAGTGGGCATGAGATTGACCTAGGGTT
The DNA here is from genome assembly GCA_004027295.1 of Dolichotis patagonum. Lineage (NCBI taxonomy): Eukaryota > Metazoa > Chordata > Mammalia > Rodentia > Caviidae > Dolichotis > Dolichotis patagonum. The sequence goes on along the minus strand of PVJX010014413.1, from coordinate 41,799 downwards.
GCTCATTAAAACACAGATGTCTTGTTCCTGCCAAGATTTAACTTGCAAGATTCTAATTCTGGTGCCTGTGAAATTGTTTCCAGTCTCCTTCAGGTGGTGCTCAGTACCATTATACTTTGGGTCACTTTCCACATGACTGAGAATTCAACAGGAAATCCTGTCCAGCACTTAGTATGCATTAAATAAATGTCTTACTCTTTTTTGCTTCTTTTTATCTGCCTCTTCCTGTAAGTCTTGAAGGGCTCTTTGTACAAGCTTCATGTTCAAAGCCTGCTCTTGTCTGTATTCCTGCTGAATAAATTCCATTTTCTCTTGTAAGGTCTTCTGCAAGATGTTTCTAACTTCCTGTTTTGTCTTCTGTTTCTTTAGCTTTTCTTGTTCATTTTCAAATTTAACCTGTGCATTGTCCTTTTCCTAAGGTTGAACAATAATAAAGTTAATACCTCAATCACTACAGTTAAACTTGATGTAAGAAATGAGACTGAGGAATTTCTTAGAAATTAAACATATGTGCACACACACACACACACACACACATCTAAATTCAGAGGCACTATAAGAAATAAAACTTGTCTTTTCATTGCAGAGTCAGCAATAAAGCTTCTAAAAACTGGTGCATCTGTATATGATTAGGTAATAAGTAACTGTGGATTCTGAAAATGCACAAAAGTATAAAGAGGAATCACCTTTAATCCCAGTACTCATCATCCACCACTACTCTCAATATGGTGGTGTACTGACCTTCCAGCCTGTGTACATCTGTGCACATCTGCTCATCTATGAGTTGTGACTGAAAAATATGGTCAATGTTTAATTTTTTAAAAATGTATTACAGTAAAAGATGCATTGCCTTTAACCCTCCCCAACTTACTTCCCCTCACTTCCAACATGCTTGATCCATTGCTCTTGTCACTTTCTGAAGCAGTTTTGGAAATCTTTTTACTAGTGTCTTTAGTTGCCCTGTCATGGCTGCTTCAATGTCCTGAATTGATTCAAACTGTTTATCTTTGGCTGGGGATGTAGTTCGGTGGCATAAGCGTGTGCCTGGTAAGTATAAGGTCCTGAGTATGAGTCCCAGTACAAAACAAAACAAAACAACTTTACCTTCCATGGTCACTTTGACTTTGGGGAAGACCAAAAAGCTGCATGGTGCCAGATCCAGTGAATAAGATAAACGAGAACTCAGCGTAATGTTTTCACCAGCCTGCCTTTCCCTTGGCTGGCACTGGGCAGCAGCATTCACCATACAGTACTTTTTTTTAATCACCCCTCACAAAGATACTCACGAAATTAAGATTTTCAGAACTGCTTCAGAAAGTGACAAGAATGATGGGATAAGTGAGTATTTTGAGGAAGATTAATGGCAATATCTTTTATTGAAATAAAATTTCTAAATTTAAACATTGAGTCTATATTTTGATCCTACCTCACAGATTTATACGCATTATTAAACAGAAATAAGAATCCAAAAATGGAAATGTGCTCCCTGTAAACCTCCCAGGTTCTCAGGCAAACTGTACAGTATGGGCCTGCAAGTTGTACTCCACCCAAAAGGCCTTCGCCCATCGAGGTGCAGGGAAATGCCCACCAGCAGGCGCGCCTCCTCTTCTTTCAGTCGCTGCGCCGCCTGCCTTTGCGCCTGGATGCTGGTGACCTGGGCGTTCAGTCCCAGGCGCGTGTTCGCCACCAGCTCCTTCTGTTTCCTCTCCTCCTGGGCTTCTCGCTTTTCTTTAGCTAAGCGGTCTTCCTCCCAGAGCCTTGCGAACATCTGCTCTTCTATCACTTTTTGCCTCTTCTGCTCCTCGTTAAACGCTACCTGTGCTTTCCGCTCCTCGCACACTGTCTTCTGGTGCATGCAGAACAATTCATTACGGAGCTCTTCGCAGCGTTCCCTAAAGAACAGTTTTGAAAAAGACAAGCAGCCTTTCGTAAGGCACTGCTCTATTTAGGTCCTTACTTACAGTCATTCACAGCAATGAGAAAAGTCCAAGACCTGGAAGTAGGTCATCTGTGTGCAGGAAACACGAGGGAGCCGCAGGGAGGCAGGCGTCAGGAAGCTCTGCTCCAACTCAGGCAATGCAGGCAGGAAGAGCAGGTTTTGAAAACTAGTTTTGCCATTTCCTGTGTGACTGTGGATCAAAAACGCTGCCTATTGGAGCTTGTTTCCTTATCTGTAAAATAACTGCCATTCAGGTTCTGGTATAGATGAGAGAGAACAGATGGAAATACCTGACAGATGGGGGATCAATAAATGGTGACTATTACCTACCACTGTTAATATTACTAGTGCTATTACTATTTACTGTAGAGGAAACAGAGGAGTGATGGGTACTGCAGAATTATGTGTTACCATGGAATGGGTTGATATAGTCCAGGCTCTTGTATACCACAAGGAAAGAATTGCCAAGTGTATATCCAGTAGCAAGTGGCAAGCAGCTGTGTTTATTGAAGATCACAGGAAGCTGTGTGTACGGCAAGTCCATGCCCACAAAAGATAAGGCACAGACAGAAAAAGGTAAAGGGGTGACAGTAAAAGCACCGCATATAAACCATAGCACACAGAAACAGCAATAGCAGCATCACACTTAGATAAATCAGACTTTCAGAACTGAAGGATTTGCATCTCAGCTCAGGTATCTCTCCCTGAATCTGGAGGTGTGATTAACAGGAATGATGGACAGGGTACCGAGTCATCTTAGGGGCTCTTAACATGCATGCTTTGTCCCAGAATTCATTCTGATCTTAATCAGTGAATGACATAGTTATGAAGTGAGAATAGGGTGAAAGTGACTAAGGTTAGACTAGGAGATCTAACAGGCATGTACTGTCACCTAGCGCATCCAAGATCTGCTGGGGTTTTGTTATTTTATTTTCTACCTCTCTTAGGACAGTGTAAGTAAGAATGAAAACAGGCTGCTGCTTAGCATTAAGTTGGGGAGAGAGTGACTCCCTCATCTCCATTGTTTATACCTGTACTATTTAGTGGAAAAGCATTAGTTAAGAGACATTGGTACCACTTCCAAGGAAGCTTTATGGATGGGGTCAGCATGTCACAGTGAAGCTTCTCTACTTCTCTGATAACCCTGACAGGGCACATGCTCACCAAAGAGGTTCCTGCTCAAGTTGAGGAAATAGCCCTATTGTTGCTGCCCTATTGCCTTTTCAGACCCAGCCTGACACAACATTCAGGAAGAAATGCTCTTTCAGTAAGTGTTCAGATCCCATTGTTTCTTTCAGTTTAATAAGTCAAGTGTCTTCAAAAATTCTTCCTTGAGTCCACTATGGTTTGAATATGCCTTACAAAGGTTCATGTACCAGAAGTTTGGTCCTCAGTGGTGCTGGGAAGTTGTGGGACTTTAAAAAGGAGGGACCTAGTCAAAGGTAGTCAGGTCATGGGCACCATCCTCATGAATGGATTAATGCTATTGTAAAGAGTAAGCTCCCCTGCCATCTCTTGCTTTTTCACTCGCACATGTGCCTCTTTTGCACACAGAAGATTCCTTTGCCACTTCTCCATCATGTTATGCTGTTGCCAGAGGACCCATGCTAGGACACTGAAACTATACTATTTGAATCCTTCTATCCACCAGAATAGTGAACCAAATAAACCTACTTTATAAGTTATCCAGTCTCAAAAATGTTGTTATAGCAACAATAAACAGACTGGGAGCCCCATTTTAATTTCAGGGCTGTGATTTTCAATGCAATCTGCAATTTAAAATTACCTAGAGCTGTTTTCAAAATTCTTTCCTCTTCCCGAGACAGATGAGTGATGACTAAAACGAAGTGTCTGGGTGTAGATATAGAGAACTGTACTACTTTTGGTATTTGCTTAATAAAAACAGCTGAAAACAACCCCCAAGATGCCTTCCATAATCTGTAATCTAATCATTAATTGTTCAAAGAGATAGGACATTTAAAAAGAAATCTTACAATGTACCAAAAGAATAGCACATAAAATGAACATTAACAAATTGGAATTCATTGATATTTTAATAATTGGCTCTGTGAAAGGCTCTTTTTAAAGAGCCTAAAAAGACAAGCTACTGACTAGAAAAACATTTTCTAAACCACATATTTGACATAGGACTCATCTAGAATATATAAGGAATTCTCAAAATTTAACAGCTAAAAAACCACAATCTGATTAGGAAATGGACAAAACAGAATAAACACTGCATAAAAGAATATGTACAGATGGCAACTAAGCACACGAAAAATTGCTTAACATCACGAACCATTAAGGAAATGCCACATAAGCTCAGAATGAGGTATTACTATAAATTTATTAGGATAACCAAGATAAAAATAGGATCAAGCTAGACATAATGGTGCACATTTGTAATCCCAGAATTCAGGCACCTGAGGCAAGAGGATTGAAAGTTCAAGCCCAGCCTGAGCAACTTAGTGACTTAGTGAGACCCTGTCTCAAAATAAAAAAATAAAAATGTATGGGGGATGTAACTCGGTGCAAAGGCCTTAGGTTCAATCCATAGTACTGTCAAAAAGAAAAAAAAAATGACAATACCAAAAACTGGCAAGTATGTGGTTAAACAACTTGTCTTATACATTCCTGGTGGGAATAAAAAGCAGCATAGCTGGGGCTGGGGATTTAGCTCAGTGGCATAAGTGTCTGCCTTGCAAGCACATGGTCTTGAGTTCGATCCCTGCTACTGACTAAAAAAAACCAAAAAAAGCAGCATGGCCATTCTGCAAGTTTAGCAATTTCTTTATAAACTAAATATACACATATGTCTCAGAAACAGCCTACAGCAATTATGCTAAGGAAATAAAAATTTATGTTTACACAAAAATGTATACACAATTATTTCTTTAAAATTCACTTATAATAGTTTCAAACTAAAAAAATACATATATCCTTCAACAAGTGAATTGTTCAAACAAACAAGTACATCCATTTAATGTACCAGTAAAAGACAAACAAGCAACACCTGTAACTGTTGTGGAAAAAATATGACCAAATTGGATGGAAGACACGTAGGCACTGCAGAATTGGAAGGAAACTTTTTATTATACCAGCTGACCGGGGAAAACTGAGTTCCAAATCACCAGCCCTGTCTTGTGCTTAAACAGATATTTATATATGTTTTAATCAGAAAGTACAAAGGGGTGATAATGGGTTATTTTATAATTGGTTACACAGGCTGAGTCATATGTTGTTAGGAAGACTTATTCTGGGCTGAAGGGGGTTCAGGGGCTTGGGGCAGGAGCTTAGAGACAGGGTCTTTGGTGAGCAGGAAGAATAAATCATTGTTTTAGATTGAGCCAGTCTGTCCTTGAAGCAAGTTAGCACAACAAGACATACTTTCTGGCTGGGCTGTGTCTCTCTTAAAAGTTGCAGATGGCATGAGAATCTCTAGGTTAGCTGAGTCTAAATGGGCTGAGCCTGCCTTTCCTGCTCTTAATATATTTTCAGGTTATAATTTTTAAAATTTCCTTTACACAACAACTTGGAAGGACTTCAAAGGCATTATCATACTGAGTAGAAAAGGTCAACCTCCAAAGATCACCTATAATGACTCCAATTGTATAACATTTTAAAAATTGATGAAATTATGGAAGTAGAGATTTAGTGGTTGACAGGGGTTAAGAATGCTGTGAGATGACTGGAGGGAGGAAAAAGGGTAGCATCAGGGGAATCTTTGCAGTGATGAATGCTTGAGTATTTCCTTTCTTCTGTATTGTTTATTATGGCTTATTTCTAGTTGTGCCCCCCAGAGCTTCACAGCTTCACACAATTTAGTGTGTGTGTGTGTGTGTGTGTGTGTGTGTGGTGGGGGAGGGTTCAGAGGTGGCTGGATCTAGGGTGTGTGATGCTGGGATTAAGGATTTCCAACTCTGGATGTGGGGCACTAATCAATAAGATTATAGACTGGTTAGAATATAAGGGCAACTTCTGCTACTGTTACAGCTGCTTGCTGTTTTTTACCTACTCTGACATGCCGTGAACTATTTCTTCTCTCTGGCATGCTGCTGTGCCTTGGAGCCAGCTGCTTATGGGCTGAAACTTCTACAAACTATGGAATGAAATAAACCTTTCCTCCTTTAACTTTGGGTGTTGGGCATTTTGTCTTAGCAATGAGAAAATTAACTCATTTTGAGTGCCTCCAAAACCTCAGGCACTCAAGTGGAGCTTTTGGAAGATCACTGGATCATGGGTGTGTGATAGTGGATTAGTTTACTAATGAGTTGATAGCTAGCATGATATTGGAAGGCTGGAAGATGAAGTCTAGTGGGGAAAGGTGAGTCATAGTGAAAAGGCCTAAAAGAGTATATCATCCTCTTCTGATGGCTCACTGATTCCTACCTCCCATGTCCCTCTGTCATGCCACCACGCCTTCCAACTACAGAATGAAACCGCTACAAATGGTGAGCTAACATATACCGTTTCTTCTTTAAATTGTAGGAGTTGGATATTGTGTCTCAGCAATGAGAAAGGTAACTAAGGATTTTCTTTTGGGGGGAGGGGAACTAGGGATCGAACCCAAGGCCTTGCACATGATAGGCAAGTGCTATGCCACTTAACTATATCCCTCAACCTTTTAAAATTTTGAGACAGGGTCTTACTAAATGGCTCACAATGGCCTTGAACTTGTGATCCTCCCATTTTAGCCTTTCAAGTAACAGAGATTACATGCCTGAGCCACTGCACCAGCAGATGGATGTGTATCTTGAATGTGATGGTGCTCACAGAAGTACACACTCATATTGTACCATTGTCAGTTCCTTCTTTCTAATGCTGTGCTACAGTTACACAAGATGTAACCACTGAGGCAATATGAGTAAAGGGTACCTGGGACCTCTGTATTACCTTTTCACTTTCCATGACTACACAATTGTTTAAACATTAAAAACTTTAAAAAAATAAAAAATCACTGGCTATCTTTTTGTCATTATTCATTTTATTATTATTACTGAAAATAATTTTCAGTGCAAATGACTGCAATCACTAATAATGATCCACTCCAGGTATCAAATATTTTAGGAATCTCATTGAGTAATTTATCATTAAGGGAAATTAATACATTTATTTATATGCATCAAAAGATAAGAATATGCATAGCATCTTTCTTCATAAAAGTCAAAATTAAAACTAACAACATGCCTATCACTTGGCGAATAGACAAATATACTGTTATGTAAAAATAAACAGAAGAAAAATTTATTTTGTTTTATATACATATTAAAGCCTCACTTATATTCAGTAATGAGACCTAATATAGCATCCTTACTCAAAAATATGTTTGATGTTCTGTATCAAAGATTTGGCTGTATTGCATTAAAAATTACTGAAAAGAATTTGTTTTCAGATTAATAATATTACTGAAGAATGAATTTATTCCTTTAAAAGTACTATAAATTTATCTAACTAACAAATAGTCATAGAAGTGAAATTTGTAATTTGTTGCTAAATTCATTAAATTTTTTTTTTTTTTTTTTGGTACCAGGGATTGAATTCATGACCCCACACTTGCCAGGCAGAATTCAATTTTTAAGAACACAAATCTCTCTTTTTTTGTTGTTCAATCATTTATTTATTGCTGAATCATCCTTCCAGCATTTCATGATTAAGAACACAAATCTTTTATGAGCATTCCTTTTTTTATTAATATAATGAGAAACAATTCTAAGGAATAGAAAGTGTGAATAGGCCATTGAGAGTTACTGCACTAGTGCCCCCACTACCTTCTCAGCATCTTTCCCTCATTGCAAGTAGGATGTCTAAGTCCCACTAAGAACATGGTGTAGGTATATACTTTATATAGTACTTAAAATCTAAGTCAAACTCTGGTTTAACTGCGACAAGCTTAAAGACCTAGGCAAACTCTTATCTGTGAAACTCTATTTCCTCTGCAGGACAGTGCAAATGGCAAGTCTCTCTGGCCCTACATATCCCTACTCTGGTTTTCTTTATGGCCCTCTTTCAGCATCTACCCCTGCAACCTGTACCCACTACTCCCTGCAGTAGCTTACTTCTCCTGCAGGCCTTTTGTAGGAGGGAATAGGGCAGTCTGTATTGCTAATAGCAACTTTACGGAGTTGCTGTCAATAACAGAGATATTTCAAAAGCTTTTCTTTGATCCCTCCATGTGTCTGGTTGTCACCTGGTGACCTCCGGATTTCTGACCTACTTCAATTTTTAATACTGAAAAATGAACTCTTGTATCCTTTCTGTATTCTGCAAGATTTTTAAACCAGGGCTTACATTACTCTTGGGCCATCTGTTCCTGAATCCAGTTTTCCCCACACTCTCGTGCCACTCATAGTCAGTAACCTGATGACTTAATTGACATTGATTTTTTCTAAGCCAATCACTATTTTTCTATCACAGAGTCCAGCACAAAGGAGGGTCTCAAAAAATTTACTGGGGCAACTGACTTGGGATGCCTTCTGTCTCTCAGGACCTATTCATATTCCCCATAACCTCCTCAAATTTTCCTACTCCTAACATCTATTGTTCCTTAGAATTCATTCTTCAACTCAGTGTGACTGACATCTAGCACTTCCCCTAAATCATCTTGGAGGGCCCACCAAGATATTTGGAAGGACAGGCTGCCAAATTCCAAGTGATCATGCAGATGAAACAATGACAAAGGTGCCATACACCTTTTACCAGGATCCACTAGATCAACCTCATAAAGGGAATTCATAACTGCTAAACTGCAACCAGTAGGTTAACTCTCTAGAGGAGGCCCCTGACTGCAGTTTCCCCTACGCTGACCCTTCTCAGCTCAAAGCAGGTAGATGGAAACTACATCTTTTCTCCCTTAACCACACTTAGGGATACCTGTTCAGAGAAGGGATTATTATAGATAGATAAGTCAGGTAGAAATACATAGTAGGCAGTGAAACAGGGCTGAGTCCTCCAGGGAATGATTCAGTGCACAAGATGGAAATGCATCAAAATTGGCTGAAGGTGTATCTAAAGAAGATTAAAGTCACAATGGCTAGATTTACTTCCCTAAGGGATAAACAAGCTTGAGGTTATTGGTATTACCCTTTTGAGATTTCTCACTATCTCATTAGGAGTGGGTCATCCGCTCCCACCAATACTAAGAATACTAAAACTAAGACTGAAGACAAGACTAAGACTATAGATTATTGACCAAGGTTACTGATGCCACCCATATGCTCTTGCTATCATTGAATCAATGTTACCTAAGTGAATACTCTTGCAGTCTTATTGGTTAATTATAATTTTGACTCATGTTCTACCTTCCTCACAATTTTGCTGTATAAAACTTCCTTTAAGAAATGAACTAATTGGAAACCAATTTGGGACCCATCTTGTCTCTTGGAAGCTATTCCTATTTCACATTTCTTTTCCCCAATAAATTTGAAAAATTTTTTAAAAAAATTAAAGTACTGAATGAACTCTAACAACTATATTATAAACCCTTCTGGATAATATTTGAATTTTAAAAATGCTTTCTGAAGATAAAATCTTAATCAGTTACTCTAAAATTAAAAGGCACATGATGTGGATGATTTGGGACATTCCATGGGTCACATCATAATCATTACTGCATTGAGAGGAGCAAAATGAATAAACCGAACCAACAAACCTCAAAAATAAAAGACAGCAATTCTATCAGCTTTTTAGAAGTATAAGACACAATAAAAATATGGCTGGAGAATGTAATTAAATTATGAATTAGAAGTATGTTCTTTCTCTAAGAACATAGCTCTATGGAGGCACTGACAATTTTTGTAATATCTTTGCTGTAATGGTAGGGAATCTCTTAGTTTGTGAAGCTAAAATCATGCAAGCTTTCAATGATGTGATGCTACAAGTCATCTCAGAAGACAGTCTTTCCTGCAGACTTTGCAAGTGTAAATGAACAGCACTGGGCTGCAATTAGGGTATAGATTCAAGAACCTGTATATGTAAAAACAAGATGAAAAGGCAGATGCAGATAATCACAGAATCAGAGTGAGTACATTGAAGGCCTGGGATCTAAACTGGGGATCATCATGGCTAGGAGTCAGAAGTGAATCTGAAGTCCAGGTTATCAGACCCTGAGGATCAGAATGCAGGTATTCAATAAAGAAGAGGGAGCCTAATACACATTCAGCATAGATAGAGACTACAGCAGTAGGGAGCAAGCTCAACTTTTATCAAAGACTTCCCAGGACAGGACTTTAAAATAACTTCCTGCCAGCAGCAAGAATAAGGTTAACAGCCAAAATCAGTACCAAAATCTCTAATTGCAAAATAAGCATATAACACTACAGATGAATTTTCAGGCAAATTCAGTACCTGCATCTTAATTTATCTATAAATATAATTAGTAAAGCTTAAAGCTATGATTACTGTGCATACTCTCCTATAATTTACTTTAAATTAGAATTTCTAAACCTTTTTTAATATGCCAAATTCAGAATCTATGTGTTTCACTATTCCATTACCTGAATTGCTGGTCTAACTTTTCAGACACAAAATCCTGTCTTTCTTTTTCTTTCTTCTCTTTCAATAATTTGGTTTTCTCTCTCATTCTGTCTTTTTTCTCCTCAATGGTTTCTTCTTTCTGTTGCATTTCAGTAAAATACTCATTTTCTTCTGATGCTAAAAGTTCACGTAGCCTAAAACAATAGACAAAAAATTAAAACTGTCATACCATTTTATTGATTGTTGCTATATTAAATTTCAAAATGTCAAATCATAAACTTTGTAGCACAAAAAGATCATTTTAGTCCTCCATAAAAATGACATTGATCTGTGCTATATTTTATTTGATCATATACAGACAAAATATGAAATATGTGTCTTCAACAAAAGAAGTAAAATGGATAGATTTCAATTAAAGAAACAAAATGAACCCAGCACTCGGGAAGCTGAGGCAGGAGGATCACCATGAGTTGGAGGCCAGCCTGAACTACAAAGTGAGCACAAGGCCAGCCTAAACTGCATGGTGAAATCTTGTCTCAAAAAAAAAAGGTAAATGTATTCTTTTATTTTCTAGCAAAAGTAAAAATATTTACTACTGATTTAACTATGCTACTGATTTAACTATCAATAACTCAACCATGATCTTGATTATACTTGAAGTCTTGTATATTTGTGTGTGTGTGTGTGTGTGTGTGTGTGTGTGTGTGTGTATGTACTGGGCTTTCATACTGAGCTATATCCTCAGGGCTTTTCCTGTCTTTCATTTTGAGACAGGGACTTGCTACATCATTAAAGCTGTTTGACCAAAGTGGGCTTGAATTTGTGATCCTCTCACTGCAACATATTGTGCCAGAGGGCTGGGATTACAGCTCTATATCACCATGCTCGCCTTACACTTGATTTTCTGACAGGCCAATATCAACATATGTTTTCAGAAATGCATCATAATATGGGCCTTACTTATTTCGCCTTTCTTCTGTGTTGATGATAAACCCTTGCATGGCATCTTTAATTCTTGCTTGCACAAGGCTGTTTAAAAACTTGCGGTCAATGTGTTGATCCCACTCAACTTTGAGGCGATCCTGCTCAATTGACTTAATGGAAGCCAAAGTGGCATGATACTTCTGGTGGCTGCGTTGGATTCTTTCCAGATGTTGCTCAGCCCCTGGGCCTTTGGGAGGTTTGGCTCTCTTAAAATAAAAAGGCAAATATTACTTATAATAAACCAAGTGTCAATAGTATATTTTCAACTAATCATGACTTTTACCAATATTCATAATCATACTAAATAAAATTGGGCATAAAAAGTAATATACCCTGTTAAAACTAAAAACATCTTAAGCACCTACAGAGTAACCTGTTTCATTCTGAAGTCATACTTAAGATGTCATGAAATCAGTCTCAAATACAGATGCTTCTTGACATATGATGGACTATTTCCTGACAAATTCATTGTAAGATGAAAAACTATGCATAAAAACCACACCTAACTCACTGTACATCACAGTTTAGCAACACAGTACACTGTGGAGAGTATTTCATATTCACTCTCATGATCTTATGGTCACTAAGTTGATGCTCTCCCCAGCATCTTGAGATTATCACATTATCTATTGTTAGCCTGTGTCTTAGTTACCTTTTTATTGCTGAGACAAAATACCTGACATCTGTAAGTCAAGGAGAAACAAGTTTATTTTAGCTCACAGTTTATAGATGTGTCAGTCGATAATAGGTTGGCTCCAAGGCAGTTTGGCATAGCAAAAGAGAAGCAGTCCATAGCAGGGAAGGCATGAAGCAGCAAAGCAGAGAGCCTTCCTTTTCTTTTATAATTCATTCAGGCTACAAACCTATTGGTTGGTGCCATCTGTACCCAAGGTGGTCCTTCTATCTTTCATAAATCCATTCAGCCACATCCAGAACCATGCTAAATCAATCAGCAGACTAATCCAGTTATCACACACCTATAGTTAATATTCACACACCAACAGTCAATATTCACATATCCTAGATCCAGCCATCTCTGAAAAATCCCACCTATGAGTGATAAACTTTGGGGGGAACATTTAGACACAAACCATAACATCTTAGAGAAGACCCAAATTCAAAATTCAAACTAGAGTTTCTATTTAATGCCTATTGCTTTTGCACCACCATGAAAAAAGTTTGTAGATTGTATTTTTAAAATATCGTTTGAAATTATAAACTTCAAATTTTTTCCAGACTCTATAGAGCACCATGTGCCCAAGGTGCTTCAAATAGTAAAGGTAGACCTGGCTAGAATTAGAAGTCTTTAGCCAGGTGTAGTGGTGCATGACTATAATTCTAGCACTTGAGAATCTGAGACAGGAGGACTGCTGCAATTTCAAGGCCAGGCCTGGGCTACATAGTGAGTTCACGGCCAGCCTGAACTATATAGTGACACCTACCTAAAAAAAAATTAAGAGGTTATTTCATTCCTTACCTTGATCTTGACATCCACTATTACATAGTTATACCACAGGACCACCATCAAAATATTTTCATTGAGAGTTACTACCTAAGTTTATAGGCTATATAAAAGAGGGGGGGAGTCACAGAATGAGAGAGAGAAAATTTTGACAATGAAGAGCTAAGGAGGAAAGAAGTAGTGAAGAGAGGAAGAAGGATAGTAAGGAAAAGAAAAAATAGAAAAAAAGCTGTGGTACGTTATTCATGTATTTCCATGATTTTCAGAAGTTTGGATATAAGAGCTCTGTTCCTAATATTGTGGGGTAGCATCTATTTCTATAAATGTATTATTTTTATACAATATATTGTGTAAAACTATTAAAAGGTTGGAAATGCATGCAAACTTTGAATATATACTAAACAAAATCTTATAAAGTAGTGTATTCCCAGCATTTTTGTATTCTTAGCATTGAGCACAGTTCCTACCTCGGTCAGGTTCTCAACACAAATGGATGAGTGAATAATAAAAGTTTCTGGGTGGATTTGACACTATTTCTGCATCTCCTGGAGCCACCATGCAATTGATATTTTGAGTTTTATGTTTTGTTTTGTTTTGTTCCCTGCCCCCCCCTTAATCCTAGGGATTAAACCCAAGCACTTTACCACTGAGCTATACTTCCAGTCCAAGCTTGGCTTTTCCACCAACAGTTTTATTCAGTCATCCTTAGGTAGGCTGTGAGTCTCTGGGGTGCTGATTCACAGTAAAAATATTCTTGAACTTGTGAGGTGAAGAGTCATCCTGATAAGTGATATTTAAAATTTATCAGTGTCAGGATTACCAGCATATGGGTGTTTGATATTTGTGATAAGATCTCTGGGGAAAAGAAAATCAATATTGGAAGATAGTTTGATGAATAGATTTTGGGCTTGAGGTTCATATATAGGGCATCTACATGTAACTGAACAAAATGAGGCTAGTCTGAAGAAGGGAGTCAAAAAATGATGCTAGATGTTATATGAGAAGTATGTAATCTACCCAGAACTATTTGGAGCCAGTTAACTACTATTCTCTGGCATTTTATTTTCTGGCATTTTATGATTGCAGCATCTGTAACACCAAAGCGGAGCAGGACTATAATAGGAATTCAAGCTCCTGGTATATATGTGGGCTGAGAATAGAAACCATGAACTAAGGTCATCTATAAGCAATTGTTTGTTAAGTTTTCAGGTAGGCAAACTAGGACTAGAACTAGGCTCTGTGATACCTTTTGTCCAAAGAGAGAAATTGGGGTGAGGGGTGGTATAAAACAACATGAGCAATAGCTAGAGCACCAGGAAGCCCTTTAAGGCTTGAGGCATTCTAGCAAGACCCCAATGTGGGAATGACTCAGTTTCCAGATGAATGAAAGAGTTCTCTAACCAGGTGGCACTAATCCAGGCCATCTTGTCATTGCTCAAAATCTGCATTAATTAGTATAAACATAATATAAAACATATATGTAATTTATGTAGCAATATTTAAAAAGTGAAAAGAAACAAATGAATTTTGATAATATATTTTTATTTAACCAGTACATCCAAAAATATTATTATTTCAACATGTGAGTCTAGGAACATTTTGAGTGGTCAAAAACCAGGTGCAAGCCAGACATGGTGGTACATACCTTTAGTTCCAGCACTCAGGAGGCTGAGGCAAGAGGATTGCCAAGAGTGCAAGACCAGCCTGGGCTACAAAGCAAGACTCTGTCTCAAAAAAAAAAAAAAAAAAACCAAAAAACCAGAATGTGCCATGTGTGGCTAGATGGCTACTATATTGGACACTGAGGATCTGAAACATGCCGAAGGCAAGATAACACAGGATTTACTAATGACTGTATTTTCAAGGTTATTGAAGGCTTCTGTTACTATTACAGTTTCCATAAGTACAGTTTATAGTTTAATGTTTTAAGAAGAAGAATGCCTTCATCCTAAATTTGATTCTGGCCTTTATCCATCACAAGCAGTGTTCAGAAAGTTACTTAATCTCAGTGTCTCAGTTTTTTCATTTGTCACATGAGCAAGATAATGCACTTCCAGTAGATACTCAAATTATATTTGAAATTGTTTTCTTCTGGATAATTGTTTAGGGTACAAGCCTTATCTCTTAGTGGCTTTCTTTCTCTAACATTATTCTGTTACTCTCTAACATCTGTATTTCTTATCACACTCAGATACCTGAGGAACATATGCACCAACTCTGGCTTCTACTTTTTTTCTCTTAATTCTTCTATAAGCACAAGTATTTAATAGCCTTGATTATTTTCTGTTCTTTATTGATTTTCAACATAAATAACAGTCAGCACCCAAAAAATAGTCTAGCCCCCACTGTGTTTAGATTTAGGACCTGAAGATCAATTTCTGTTCTTAAGTTTGTCTAGATTAGCACCTTGAACTCTATAGCCCAAAGAAGCTTTCCAGCTCCTTAACTTATAGTCCTTTGGACCTAAAGAAGAAGGAGCAGGTCCGTAGGTTGACTGAAATTTGCTGTGTTCACAGTGGAGAATAATATAACTGTATCCTTGATTATTTTTTATCTTTTTTCTATAAACTGCCATTACAGAAAATATAGATTATAATTTACTGTTAATCTTTAATGGTTCATGCATGAGCAAGTTGGTTCTGCAATCTGTGAAGGCAGGGATAATGCTTCTAATGAGTAAACTGTCCAGGGTCACTGGACTCACTTCTGTATCTTCTATGTTGCTGTGCACACAGCAGGGGCCTCAAGGGAATAGCTAACTGCCTGATGATAAAGGTAGATTTTCTGGCCTGTAGAGACTAGTTTGTAGGAACAAAGGACTACAGGTGCTTGGACCAATAGTTTTAGGGGGCTCTCAGCAAGATCCATCAAGTTCTGCAGCACAGAGCATTCCCTTGGCTTACCACTATCACCCCAGTTACCAGCCCAGTTGGCAAAGGACAGGTTCCATACCCACGCATAACCTCCCCCAGTTCAAGTCCCCTTTCACAGCTGACTTTCCTAGGGGCACAGGATCAGCCCAAGATCATTCTGCTAAATCACTACCATCTCAGATCCCAGAAATGTCTCCCACCTAGTGCCTTTTCCGGGTCTTGGAGACTGAAAATCCCCAAGATGTTAAGTGGTGAGTCTCCAAATACAGACCGTTTATGTACTGTGACTAGACGTTGGGTGGGAGAAGAGGATGGGAGGGGATGAGTGGAAGGGAGGATAAGTAGGTGAGCCACCTTGTTTCTTTTAATCAACCCTCCGTATCCAGCACTTGCTGTCTACAGAAAACCCCCAACTAGGAGATAGGCTGCGCTGTTTTAAGTTGGTTAGCAGGGAGATGGAAAAAAATGCGGGGTTCTGCATCCATGTCTTGCTCTTACCATAATCACTACTTTGGGAGTAGGGCCCTTGACCTCCCGCTGTACGATACCAAACCGCTGGCTGTACATTTTTGACTCCTGTCGGTATGACGGTGGCGGCGAGGAACTACCGTGACCTGCGGAACCTGCCTCTTCTACCAACGCAGAGATCCGGTTGCTATAGTGAGCCTCGAGGTGAGGGCAGTGGAGGTGGGTGGGTCAAGCGGAAGTCGGTCTCGTTGCCATGGGGCCCACAGACGCCATCACTTGCAACTTCCTCTTGCAACCCGTACTTGGGTCTGCACCAGCCTCTGAGTTCCCGCCCCTGGCCAGACTGACATGGGCCTGGCTCCGCCTCTACAGCTCAGAATGGCCGGAAAAACCCGTTTAACCCGAAGAAAGTTGAAGGTCTAATTATAATTCCACTCCACTCTGCTATTTATAGACTGTGATGGGCCTAAAAGCACAAAGACTAGTGGACATTTTGTGGGAAGGCTAAATTTTGTACCTGTTATTCTCTATAATGGCGATAATAATCACAGGACAACCTTATATTTGTGTAGTTCTTTACAATTTGCAAGATATTTTCACAGATACAACCTTTGAGCCTGACAAATATCTTACAGGGTGGATGAACAGCAGGTATTACTATTCTCATTTTACATCGAAATAAATTTAAGGCCCAGGGAGCCAAAGTGCTTTATCAAATCATCCAAACAGTAATAATAAATCTCTTAAGAAAGTCATTGTACTGCACTGGGCAGAAACCAGGGCATAGACATAGGGTTACCCTTGGAAAGGGATATCAAATTGGCTGGTGGGGGCACTGATGTGACCTGGCTGGGCACATTTTTAAAAGTCTGAATCGAGGGGTCACTGTGGACCAGGGTCAGGATGCTGCTCAGAAGTTCAGGTAATCAGTTTCCGAGCATCAGGATACCAGGCAGGAGAACTGGCAACACAGATCAGGAAACTAGACTGGGCCCTCAGCATGGGTGGAACCCACAGTTGTATTTCCCTTCAAGAGCAAGATGGTAGTTAGTACCTAAAAGCCAATTAAGAATGACACTTTGGTACTCCCATTCTAAAGTGGGCAACACAGAACACTAACTAGAGCACAGGAAAAGTATCAGTAACTATACCAGTCACTGAGATATACTATTAACCACCTTACGACTAACTGTTTACACCCTCTTAAGGCCGCAGTAAATTAGCATTCCTTAATCGTTTGTAATCCACCTGCTTCAGATTTTCTATGTGGTACATTTCTAGATTTGGACTCCATTTCCTGAATTGCTGGTTCAGCGTTCAGTCACAAAATATGTCTTTCTTCTAATAATTTCTTTTAAGTATCCTTTTTTTTTTTTCCTCCTATAACGTTTCTTCTTTCAATTGCAGTTCGGTAAAATACTCATTTTCATTTACTGTTAAGAGTTTACGTAGCCTGAAACAAACAAAAAAGAAAGAAGTTAGGAAATTTTCTGGGTTCCCTGGACAGTGTCCTGAGGGGCTGTGGCTCCTGGGTTTGTATTTCAGTCTTTAAGAGTTCTGGGCCACTAGTGAGCCTGGGCAGACCCTAACCCCCTCTCCAGAAGAGAGATACTGAAAACGGCACCCAGCACCCTCCACCCCAGAGAAAATTGGAGAAGGGTCACCGATGTGCTGATATTCAGAGCTGCCCATCAGAATGTTTTCAGAGGTGATGGGAAAGCCCATGGACAGCCAGCTGCCTTCGTTAAGTTCCTTCTTCGGTTTTGAGGCTGTCATGACTCACCCTTCACCTTGGGTGAGCCTGGCAATTTAACTCTGGTTTAGTGTTGCCTTTTTCTCCACTATTTGAAGAGGGAGAGTCACTTCCTTCTGATCTCAGCCCAAGAATCGGCCATGCACAGGCCAGAGGCCCCAACCCAGGGCAGCCAGGCCAGCAGCAGGTGAGGCTCAGCTGGTCAGATGTCTTCAGCCCAGGATCATCCCCTGGTGGGCCCCTGGGAAAATGAGAGGGCTGGGCCAAGTGTCCAGCACCAGGAGCTTCAGATTTCAGTCACCCCCTCAAAGGCCAGCAACAGTGATGCACCTGGGTTCTTCAAGAGAACCAATCTTGATTCTGCCACCCACTGCCTTAGTTGCTCTGAGTCAGTCAACACTGTTACCACCATCAAAACACACACCAAAGAAATGCTAAACATACAAATCAATAAATGGGACAATAAAAATCATTTAAAAGTAATTTTTAAATAGAACTGCTTAGAGTCAGAAACTGAGTTTCCAATTCTATGTCCCAACAAGGTTCTCACAAAGACTGGCTTCCCCATGTTTTCATGAATTCTGTATTTTCACCATTACATTCCATGACAAATTTGAAAACCCATTCACCACTTGTAACACACATTGGTACATTAAAAAAGTTGCATGGACCGTATCTTTTTAATTTGTGTATCCTAGTATTAAGTACAGCACCTACATGGGCCAGGTTCCAACAGCCGAGATCAGTAAGTTTATTCTGGGTGAGCTGGGTGGAATTTCTATACTTGCTGTGGTCTTCAGCTTTGCATTTTCATTAATGTAGTTTTATAAAGTTATCCTCAGGTGAGTAGTGAGACCCTCAGAAGGTGATTCATGGCAGGGTGGCTTTGTAACATGTCACCTTGACTAGACTTTCCCAGAACTCCGTTCTCAGTGCTTCTGGGGAGGTCAGACTACAAGACACATTTTTGCCTGAGAACTGAAGAAGCAGCATATTGTTTTTATACTTGGAAGACTGGTAAAAGGACTCCAGGTACTGCTGCAGTTCATGTGTACTGTCACTTATTTGCTGGTTCACTCCATTGGTATGGGGCAGCAGATAGGCCTGCAGCTGCTCCACCTTCCCTGTGATCTTCCATCAGCCTCTCTAATCCTGGGGCAGATCCATTAACTGAGAAGGTAACAGTTTCTTCTGCAGGATACCCACATCATCAAAGTGGGAAACGGTGAGACTGACAAAGGTTCCAGACCATCCTTGTTGGTGCTGACTTGCTTGTGGGCTCCAATGTGTCATCTTCCCTTCTCGATTGCCTCCCTGCAGGCTTCAAGCTCCAACATTAGATGAACAACAGCCTTACAGAGACTGTTTAATCAGCCCTCATAATCACATAAGTTCAAATCCCTCTGACAAATACCTTAAAATACACAAAAGTATATCATCTGTATTTTGGTTGTTCTGCTCTTCTGATTGTACCCTAATAAATTCACATGGTTATCACTCTTCACTCAGGAGTTAAAATGCCAGTCAAATAAATTTTCCTGAGAACATCACTGTCAGAATTACCAGAATACTAAGGTTGGGTGTTAGACCCGAGGGAGAAAAAGCAGTAACAGATTACCCAGTCTTGGCTGGGGCTGGGCTAAATAAGGCAGGGCAGAGGAACAGGACAGTGGCAGAGAACTGTATCTTGAGTCACAAAACAGAAATAACTAATCCATATCTGAATTAACTCCTGCTGCAGGACTGGTACTAGGTAAGGCAAAGGAGGCACAAGGGAGAACACAAAATTTAAGCAAGCACTATCAGTCTTGGCCCTGTAAAGCTAAGTAACAAATTACATGTCTAATCTTTTTGGCATGTTATGAATGAAGCATGCTGAGTGAGGTTAAGGCTGAGCCAAGACTGGCCCTAGAGCAGAACTGAAAGCAGGAATTAGCCTCTTACTAGACATTTGGGTTGAGGGGCAGGAACCAAGCAGAGAAGTCATGAGAAGGCAGGAGACAAACACCTATTGTCAGGAGAGAGGGGCCAGGCTGGCAGCTTTAGTTCCAAAGACTGCTCTGACTGAGGTTGGTGAGTCAGTTTGACATGCAAAATGGGACAGTAGGCAATGGAGAAGACAGCTTTTAGGGTATGAAGA
The DNA here is from genome assembly GCA_004027295.1 of Dolichotis patagonum. NCBI lineage: Eukaryota > Metazoa > Chordata > Mammalia > Rodentia > Caviidae > Dolichotis > Dolichotis patagonum. The sequence goes on along the minus strand of PVJX010014413.1, from coordinate 21,708 downwards.
TTACTATGCAGCATATGGGGCCTGTGACCCCAGTTCCCACAAGAATAGCTGCTCTGAAAACAAGGTGACCCCATTTGTATAGCTTTGGCACTCCCTAAGCCATGCTAAAGGCAGGAGTATAATGGATTTATACATTATTTACAGTAATCCACTACTTTCACTGAAAACTATTACTGCAATATTATCCATTATTGCACATAGGATTGCAGTTAACAGTTTAGTGCCTTAAAGAACAAAGCCTTTATAATTTGTGTATAATTCTACTTTACCAACTCTAGTTAGTTGATATTGGGAAAGTTCATCTTATTTGAGTCTCATCTGAAAATTGCACACATTGATGCTGCCTAAAAAGATTACTTTGAGGATTCAAAACATTGGATCCACAAAAGGTCAATGAACAGCAGTTCCATTCCTTTCCTCATTTATTCACATTGCATTTTTTAATTGTTGTCTCCCTGAGAAAATGTTTAGAGACACTGCCAGGTCTCATCAGAAGCCACTTAATTTATGAAGATGGCTTGTTTAGGTTGTTTATGGTGGCTTTAATTGCATCCCCTTCCCTACCCAACCTCCTCAACCCCTCCATCCAATCTCTCCTTTTGGGAGGAGACGCACCAACTTTCTATTCTGACTTTTTCTTTCCAGCTGCTTCCCATAAGTTTGAAGTACTGGGTATGCCTGTTCCTCAAGTTTGCTGGAAAGTTTTCCTTTTAGGGTTGACACACACAGCCCTGCAACCAATCTATGGTCCAGTCCCTAGGAGATCAGGGTTGTCTTGTGAAGCCGGTCTGCAAATATCACCTTGAGTTCTATAGTCTGCAGAAGCCTCCAGTCTACTGTTTTCTAGCTCCAGGTTTTTTAAGGTAGTTGGACCTAGAGAAGAGGGAGCAGGTCTGTATGTTGAATGAGGTTTGCTACGTACAAAATGGAGTATCACAAAACCATTTCCTACTGTTCTGCATCCTCTACCCATTTCCACTTAATTATCCTATATCTCTTTTCTTTTTTCTTAACTATTACCACCACTTCAGGCAGCCCAGCATCTTCTCTGTAACACATAATTATTTTGCATAGACAGAAATGATAGTTCAAGTAGGGATCCTGTGTCTTCTGAAGGCTAAGTCTTATGGACTCAGTGATGTCACTACTAGACCCCTGAAACTTCTTTGTACCAGCAGAGGTCACTCAGTAACTATGTCATCCCCTGGATGTAGCTGAAGGGGGTCTGGTCTGCTGGAACTGATTTGTAGGAACAAGGGAATCCAGGTGCTTAGCCAATAGTTTCTGCTCCCTGTCTCTGAAGTTCGTACAAGGCCTTCTAACAGGAGTCAGCATTCCCGTTTTACTTCCACCACCTCAGGCCTTATAAGCATCTACCCCTCATCTTATTGCCAGGTCTAACAGAAAAGTTCTGCATACTACCTGAAATAGTAACCTCAACAGGAAAGGCTCAAGAAACAAGCCTAAGTCCCTCCACAGAGGCTACTCTGGGAGGCATAGGACAAGCCAGAGGTCATGCAGCTCTGTCCACCAATAGAGTCAGCTTGATGATCCATATTCCCTACCTGAACCATCATCCAGGTCAGCACTATCTCTAATACAACCTCTTTGTATTGCCTGGGATACCCAGTGATCTCTCAAGAGACTCCAAAGGCCCTGAAGACCTCAAATAATGATCCTCTGAGTAAGAGCTTATATACTAGTAAATTAGGCCCTTACAGGATTTTCTTAGGTGGCAGGGACCAGGTTCTCCATAGATTTATTTTTCTTTCAAATCTCATCAGAGCATCAAGTCTTTTTCTCCTTTCCCCAAAATGAGATCCTGATCTGGAATGCTATTGTAGTGAGTCTCAGCAGAAATCTCTAGGATGCTGCAAATCCCTCTGTACTAGTTGTGAACAGCACAGCAGGTGGGCCTTTTATCTCTCTCTGCACCCAAATTGCTGGCTGTACTTTCTGGCCGGCACCCACCCCATCCCCACCCTTCACTGTGTGGGGCACACCTTGGCAACCAGGCTGCTGTGTCCCGGAAGCGGGTTCCACCCAGGCTGAAAATCTCCGTGATCTAGGGAAGAATTAACATCATGGGTCAACATGGCTGGAGGGGCTAAGGCAAGATCAGGGCAGGGACTCGAGTCCCCCAGCACTGACCACAGGTGTCCCAGCCCCTCCTGCCTCCTCCTCTGGGGCCGATTCGGAGACACAGCCATCCTTGTTCTCCTCCTTTCCCTCCTCAGGGTCAGGTGGCTCTTGCTTCACAGGTGGCAGGCCCGGGTCTACTGCCTGGGAGAAGTGGGAAAGGGCAGCAGTTAGAAGGACAGGGTTGGACTGAGGAAGTCCTTATCAGTCAACCTGTCATTGTGACAGATCTTACTTTTTAGCACTTTTTCAGCACAGAAATGCCAGCTTGTGCCTATAATTCTTTACCATTCCTCACTGGTCTCCATTTTCCTGTTAGCTGGGCAGCTAAGTGGGCAAAGCTAGTTGCCTATGGATAACTGTGCAGAACAGCCACAATCAGCGTACCTGTCACTCACAGTGCTACCATCACAGCTCACTAGCACTCTGCTTACAGACCACCCATTATGGCACCAAGAGAACATCCATCACTGCCCCCACCTTGCTAGGGCAGTCAGGCTGCAATGTGGGAGAAGTCAGGACAGCTGTGCCCGGTGTCCACTCTTCGTGGGCATCTGCCTTCTCTTGCTTCACCTGAGGTAAGGCCACAACCCAACTCAGGCCAGAGCACTGGGCCTCCTGCATGAGGGAGGATGGCAGCAGACATAGACTCAGCTCTCTGGCAGGAGGCTGGGTGGCACTGGGAAGGGAAGAGTACAATGGGGGCCCTCACCTGCAATGGAGCTTCTGTAGAAGCTGTAGCAGGACCCGGTACCTGCACAGGACTGCTGGCGCCCTCCCGTAAAAACACAAGGTCGGTGCCAGGCGGAGGCAGCACAAAGCCACCACCAGCTTCCTGCTTCAGTGGAGCCTGGGGATGACCTGGTCGGGCTGTGCGCGTAGCCAAAGGGGACTTCAGAGTAGGGCCCGGACGGGGCCGGCGAGCAGAACCTGGCCTCTTTCGACGAGGGTAAAGTGAGGGCGATCCTGCCCACTCCTCAGACCCTGACCCGGTACTGGGTAGCAGCCGCTTCTGTGAGGAGAGATAGGGTACTATGGCCACCTACTGCCTTGACCAGCCACACCCACCCTTCCCTGTACAGTGTGCCTGCTAACTTCCCATAAGTACAACAACAGAATTTTTTTATGTATCAGCCCTCATCATTGAGCCTGCCAGTCTCCCATTAGCAATGCCTGTGTAACCTAGATTCACTCACCCCAGCATAATGTCTACTACTAATCCTTAGCAGGAGCCACTGTACCTCCCAACCACCTATCAGGCCTGCCCACCACTCCCAGGCACAGGAGTACCTGGCCCAACCTATCCCATCCACTTGACCCTTCCTGCCCCACCCACCATGGCAAACTGCAGGCACTGGCGCCAACGACACTTCTGGCGCTTCTGGTTGCTGCCCCCGAATTTGGGCTTGTCGCAGCAGAAGTCGCAGCGGCCACAGTCCATCCGCTGTAGGCAGGCTGCACAGGCCCCGCACTTGCGGTTCTGCCGGCGGTTCGTGTAGGGCTGCTGGGCGGGGGGGAATGGTGGTGCTGTCACTAGGGCTAGGAGAAGCTATTCTCAATGCCCATTCCAGTTCTGTTCCTGGTGCTCCGTTAGTCCCACTGGGGGAACTAGTTGTACACTAGTTTCAGTTTGCTGACTCCCCATTTATCATACTTCAGCATTGCTAAATTCAACATTAACCACTATCACGGTGCCAGCTGGCCTTCAAAACCATTAGGACTGTGGCTGCTTCATCATGGTATCATCACAGTATCTGCTGCTCTCACCAGTTACCAAGACAATGTTTTGAACCCTACTTCCAGCAGGACTTTTTAAACCCTCTGTTAGCGCCTATCAATTGCAGGTTGTATCTGCTCATCCTACATTCAACACTAGTCACTAAGCTCCCTGCTCCTCTATCGGCTCCATTGGATCTGCTGGTCCTGTGTGACCACCAGTGTTGATTCACCTGACATTAGGCACTGTTGCTGTACCTGTTGATCCCATATTATTATTTCTTCCCTATTATTGCTCATCCTATTCTAGTACCCTTTTCTGAGGTTTGCTGTGCCCCTATTAGGCCCATTACAGCAACTGCTTTTGGGGGTTAACCAAGCGTCTTAGGCTAGGCTTAGCCAGGTAGGGTAGGGCCACTCACTAGCTCGTCCTCGTCTACCCAGTAATAGATGACTTCGGCAGGTGGTGAGGGCACCAGAACGCTGGCATGCTGCAGAGGCAAACAGGGTGGGGTCAGGGTAGGTATTGGGTAAGGTTAGGGCTGTGCTTTCCCCCTGCCCATCAGGGCCTCACCAGTTCTGCAGGCTCTGGGGTCTCTGTTGCAGGAGGTGTAGGCAGTGCTTGAGCTTCAGAGTGCTGCTGGGCAACCGTCTTGGAATCAGAGCCTCCCCTGCGACGGCCACGTTTACCCTAGGAGATAGCCAAAAGAACTGTCAGGGTTTGGTACACCAATCAGATCCCCTGGGAATACAGCATGCATGTCAGGCCAGGCATAGTGGTACACGCATGCAATACTAGCACTTGGGAAGCTAAGGCAGGAGGATCACATGTTTAAGGCCAGTCTTTCCCAGGATAGTGAGACTCTATCTCAAACAAATACAAAAGAACAAAAGCATGCATAAGACAGGCAGGGAAGAACAAAGTGGGCACTCACAGCAGGGGGTGCCACAGCCAGGGGAGGGCGTCGCTGACATCGCTGGCGATGGCGACTGAGACGGTGAGCAAGGTGCTGGCAGACAAAGGCAGGTAGGCGGGGTCAGGAAGGTGAGTGTAAGATGGAAGAGAAAAGAAGATATGAGGTGGGCAATGCCAGGTTGAGAGGAAGCAGCAGTGGCGGTAACTTTTACAGCAGAATGAGCTCTGGCCCAGCCTTGGTCCCGCCAGTGCTGGCCCCTCCAGCCTGACTCACCCGAAGGCAGCGCCGCTGCACACACCTCCACTGGCGCCTAAGACCAGGGCGGGGAGGGCGAAGGCAGACTCGGCAACGGCCACAGTCCTCTTGGGTCTGACAGCCCCGGCACACTCCACACCCTCGGCTCTGTGGGGGGCCGGAGTTGTGATGCAAGGGGTCAGGGCTATGAGGACCAGAAGCTGGGGTGAGCCTTGGGCCCACCCCACCTGCCGAACTCACCCTCTCCACAATCCGGAGGCAGCGTCTCTGTTCACACTTGCAGAACAGCCCTGAGGCCACATCATGGGGCAGCTGCAAGAGGCAGGTGGAACAGGCCCCGCAGTCCTCGGTTACACGGCAGGCTGTACACTCTCCACAGCCCACACGCTGCCAAAAATGAGTGGCACAAGTCATAAGTCCAGGCAGGGTAGCTCCAGGACCCTGCTCCTCCTGCCTGCTGAGCTCCTATCACCATGTCTGTTAGTCTCTAATTAATCTCACCACTGTATCTTTTAATTACTGATCAGCTACCAACACTGAATCTATAATGTCTAGTCATCCCATTAACTTCATGCCTGTGTCTGTAGACAACCAATTAATTCTCCTTACCATTTCTGCTAAATAACCCACAGGTAGATCCCTATAAAAGGACTCACATACCCAATGGAACTATCACCAATCCTTCAGAACCTCTTCCAGCCCCACTGCGTCTTGCTCCCACGGCAGAGCTATGAGGAGAAAGCATACTGTTCTTACCTTAAACATCCTCTGCTCCCGATTGAAGGCAATTCTCTGTGCTGGGAGAGGGAGAAAAGTGAGAAGGGAAAAATAGATACCTAGCTTTACACACTACCTCAGCCTGACTCCCTTCCACCATTCAACCTCTATCCACACTTCATACTTCTTAAATCCAACCTCCGACCATGCCAATAGCCTCTATCCTGACACATAGCAGTCAACCACCAACCTAGCCTGACTCTGGACCTTTCCCAGCTTGTCTCCCAATGTCCCATCCCCTAGGGGGCCAGTCACCTCTGCAGTCCTTGCACAATGTTTTGAGCCGCTGTCTTCCAGAACCATCCCCTGAGAAGCTGACTCCACAGTTCTCACAGCACCTGTGATGGGAAAGACAGGTGTGGGGCCCTAAGAGCACTTCTGGTTTCAGCTCTCTCCTAGTGGCTCAACTTAGGTCAGTACTCACCCAGGGGCAGGTAATGAAGCAGGGGCTGTATCAGCCTTCTCAGTATCAGTTTTGGTTTCTTCTTCACGAGTCTCTTTCCTGATTTTACTTTTCTGGGGTCCAACATGACTTTTCTGGGGTCCAACATGACGTTTCTGAGCCTTGGCTGGCTTTGAAGCCTTCTTTCGTTTCTTGCTGGGTACAGGCACAGAACGAGCCTGAAGATGAGGGTGAGGACAGGAAGAATGTGGGTCAGCATATGGGTGTTAGGAAGCAGAGCTGACCCTGCCCTGGGCACCCCACATCGTAAAGTACCTTAGGGGATGAATAGCACAAGATGCCTTGTTTGAAGTTGAAAAGGCTGAGATCACACGAAGGGCCCAGGTATCGGGTGAGTTCAACTTTACTTCGGATCCTATGTCCTGTGGGGCTGGGGATGGGCCAGGATGAGTTGGCATCTGGGTAGAGGCAATGCCACTCTACCCATTCAACCCTCCCCCAGTTAGTAGGATACAAGAAGCAATCTGGAATGGCCCTGTGAGGCCCACTCTGGTTCAACCCCAACTAATCCTGAGTAATGGAAATATAAACAAAATACGATTAAATATCAACCTGTATATAAACATAGCCATGAGCTGTATAATATTTTTGGATAATGACAAACTATATATTGTATGGCAATCCAGTAAGATTATAATACAGCTAAAAATTATTGTCTATCAACACTGCTGTCATGTCACGGCACAATGTGTTACATTATGTGTTGAGGGTGATGTAAACCTGTACCACCAGTCGTATAGAAGTATAGCAAACATAATTATATATAGTACATAACACTTGATAAAATAAGTGATTAATACTGGTTTATATATTTCCTATATGCTTTTTATCACTGGAATATATTCCTATTTATAAAAAAAAGTTTACCATAAAATAGTATGCCATGTTAAACAGGAAGTAGTTTTATTCATCTCATGTTAACTACAAGTCTTGATCATCAGTTTCTCTATTTTGTTTTGTACGGCACAGCCCAAGGAGCAAAAGGCATTAGTATACACATATGTGTACATATATATGCCACATATTAAGATCAATGGTGAACTGAATATATAAAAGTCATCTCACAAAGTATCTCCCAGTGACATGGTACTAGCTGTCCTAGTCTGTATAAGTACATTCTATAATGCTTGAGTGGTGAAATTGCCTGCCTTGTTCTTTAGGACGTATCTCTGTCCTTAGGCAGTGCACGGCTGTATCATCTATATCACCTAGCTGGTGTAACTACACTCTGTGATGCTGGCTCAATAAGTACAATTAACAATGCATTTCTCAAAATGTATTTTGGTTGTCAAAAGCAACATATAACTATATAAATGCCCACAGCTAGAAATGGTAGTGCAAACCTATAATCCTAGCTACTTGAGAGGCTAGAGGAGGAAAAACGAGTTTGAGATCAGTCTGGGCAACATAGAGATCTGGTCTCAAAAATAAATTAAAAAACAAAAGCTCAGGTGCAGTGGTGCACACATATAATATCAACTACTTGAGGCTGAGGCAAGAGGACTGACTAAACACAGGACTTCAACGTTGCCCTGAGTAACAGTGTGACTTATCTTTTAAAAAAAAGAACATTAAGAAAACCATAGGACAGTGATGGCAAACCTTCTACAGCCAAGTGCTCAAACTACAACTCAAAACCCGCTTATCTATTACAAAGTGCCAACACTACAATTAAACCTGAACACCTCAATTTTAGTTTAGAATAAACAACTCATACATTATCATCTTTTATCTTAAAAGAAAAACAAATAACAGACATAGGTTTGCTACCACTGCCATAGGAGCTTCTGGGGCTATAGCTCAGTGGCATGGTGCTTGCCTAGCATGTGCCCTGGATTTGATTTCCAGTACCACAAAAAAAAAAAAAGAATGTTAGACTTTTAGAATAATAAATGTAGAGAGTGCAGTTCATTGGAAGAGTGTTTGTCTGGCAAGCACAAAGTCCTGAGTTTAATTCCCAACACCAAAAAGAAAAAAAAACCGACATATCTACAACACAATACTAGTTATTGAAAATATTTTATATAAAACCACAAATGAAAACATATAAAATAACATAAAATATGTAAGCATTACATAGTCAAATAAAGAAAATGTATAACATGTTTAAAAATATACAAAATGTAAATACATAAAATATAAAATGTAAGTATTTGACAATGGGAAAAAAATATACCCTGGGTCTATTAATTTCTGTGTGAGGCATTGATTGTCCTTTATAATAAACTATCTTTTTCAAGGACATTTGTAAAGCAAACAACTTTGGAAGATAAAAGATGGGGGTCTCCTTACAAAGCAAAAAGAAAGCATGTTTACTATCCTAATATTATAAAAGATTTAATTCCATAAATTCAGTTGTTTCCCTGTAACACAATCTATTTTATTTTACATGCAGTACATGTTACTTGACCCTTTTCATGTCACTAGGTGGAAACTGAGATTCAAGGTATGAGCACAAAAGGGTGACACTCTGTATCTTGCTAATGGTATAATAAACTGTTTTCCATCTCTGACTGAACTCTTACTTTCTACCAGCATCCACAGAACTGTAATGAATGTATTTGTCTAAGTAAGATAAAATCTCAGATCCCGTAGTTCTGACAATCATACAATGTTCTATACAAACATGTATGTTTAAAAGTTAATGAAACATAAACAGAAGTATTTATGGTTCTGCTATCTTTCTTTAGGAAAATGGCAACTTTGACGCAAAAAGAAAACAGTGTAGAAAGTTTAATAACTGTACCACTACTGTGTCTAAAAACATAAAATGTTTATAAATATTTTTATATTTACAGTTGATTCATATTAGTCATGGTAGTTATGGTTCTTAATGCTGCCATGAACACTGAATTAGTGAATAAGCAATCAATGTTCCCAGGAAAAGCACAGTTAATTAAGTTACAACAAACCGTTGGTCACATTTTCTTTAATTCATCAATACATAGTATTGTTTTAGGTGTTTGTTTAAAGACACTTTTCTTTAACTATGTATTTTTATAAATGATTGCTAGGTCTCTGAATGAGTCAAAACCAGGGGTTTTAAAGGCTGTTTTTGTCATACCGGTTCATCTGCCAATGTCCTCACCAAACAACCCAGACTCTCTGACATTGAAAATCTATTAAAAAACCCTTATCCTGCATAACATGAAGCAAATATTTTTATGCCTTTTCCCCACAGATAACTGATCTATACCTGCACAGTATGTAAGTTTTTTGCCATATGACCTTTTGAAATATGCAGACCAGAAATAGCTGAGATAGGCTTATATTTTCCTAATACTGATAACATTTTTTGCTTTTCTCCTAATACTGCTGTCCAAAATGCTTTACTGGTTATTGTATGGCTCCACAAATTTAGGGGCTCTTCCATCCTTTTCACAGCTTGATCAAGTAATACAGATGTTACTTTTTGTACTTCCTGAGCAGCCTCACATACATAATGGCAAGTTTCCACTTTTTTTTCTGGATGTACCACATTTCTGATTGGTAACACTGCACTCACAGGTAACAGTATTACAACCTATGCTCAAATGAAGCTTATCTGACAGGTATGTTCTCCATAAGGTACACATCATGCCCTTTTTGCACTACAAACACTAGATGGCAGGTACTTCAGTACTTTACCTGCGGGTCATTTTAAATAGCAAAATGACAACAAAAACACACAAAAATGAGAAAAACATGGCACTAAATAGACCATATAAAGAATGCTTATTTACAATAAGAAAGCTGACATAAAAAGGTCTTGTTTAGTGTGATTGGAAATATATGATTGGGTAACTCAAATTTTCAACTGCTCTGTGTGTCTGTGAATAACCACGAAAGTACCATATTAACTTTGGTCAAATAAATTTTATTAAGTAGGCGAATTTTCAAATATGAAATGTTTTGAATAATGAGCATTAACTATGGGCATAATTTGAAATCTACCCATACATTTAACCACAGCTTCTTTTAACCTGCATCTAACCAGGCTCAATCCCTCCCGACTCTGCCCACAACCCACCCAGTACCTCTGGTAATAGGTGTCTGAGCGTCCACAGGTGGCCCCTGACTTGCGATACACTTCACGTCGCTTCCAGCCAGGGCCCAGGGCTGGGCAGTCCAGCCAGTCCTCAGCCATGGAGGCCTCAGAAAGCAGCAGCAGCCTGCAAAATGGGGAAAGGTGGGATATGGGAGAAACTGTGGTTCTAGAGGGGTAGGGAAAAACTGAGGCTCTGGAGAGGGGTAAAGTTCCCCAATCTACACAAATCATTGGCATCCTTTCATTCTCTAAAACCTAGCACCTGCCACAGGGAACCAGCTCACCTATGGGAGAAAAATCCCCATTCCCTTCCTTATTTTTCCCTATCTTGGACCCAGGAGCTCTTCAGTCCTCCCCTCTTCATCTGCTAGCTGCCACTGCTCGACATTCTCAAACTGAGAGTCTGTCATTTCTTCCCACCACCGAGACCCTTTTATTCTTCTCCCTCATTCCTACCTGTCATTGGTACAGGAAACCCTCCCTAACTTTAACAGAAGGGATCCTATCTTTTCTTTGTCACCCTAACACTCTCATAGTTCTCATCTTCAGCCTGAGAAGACTCATTTCTGTGACCTATTCCTCCTCTTTTTGACCCTAAAGTTTCCAATTTTTCTCTTTCAGGTTTTTAACTGTCCCACTTCTCTTCCAGTATGATATCCTCGTACTTATTCTGCTATTTCAGTATTATGACTTTAACTTCCACTTCATCCTGTGAGCAAGCCCCCTGCTCTTCCCTATCAATGCCCTGAACAGCCCCCTCATTCTTCCTATTCCTCAGTTTGGAAACCTCCCACATCTCCTTGTCACAGCACAAGAGCTCCCCTATTCTCTATTTCTGTTCCTTCAGCGTTCTGATCCACAGCTGCCCCAATCTCTGCTCCTAAACCTCTCCATTCTTCTCTTTCACAGCCAGAAAGTTATCCACTCTTTCCCTTCAAAGTTTTTATCCTCCATTTCTCTTACCGCCTAAGAAACCCTGATTTCTCTTTCAGCACTCCACACTGTCCCCACTTCCCTCACCGTTCATGTCCCAGGATCATGACACCTCTGCCGGGCTTCTGATACTCTATTTATGCTCCATATCAGTCCCCGTTTCTCTCTGTCAGCAGCCTAAGTGCCCCTTATTTTTCCCTCTGAGCATTATGAACCCCCACTTTTCTCTCAATCTAGAAAGCCCGGTGTCTCCCCCTGCACTTTCTAATCTCCCCCATTCCACTCCGTCTTCGCTTGAGACCCTGATACACCCATCAGCATTCTGAGCCACATTCCACCCTGTCCTCAGTCTAACTCCTTGTGTTCCTCCCTTTTAATGTGCCGAAGCCGCCATTCCTCCACCTCCTCGGCCTGAGGGCCTTTCATTCCTCCAGTCAGCCTTCTGAGCCTCAATTTCTTCCTACCCTCGGCCTGAGCGATCACCACTCCTATGCCTGTCTCACCAGCTTGGCACCAGGCCCGTAGCGTCCGGCGCTCTAGGGCTTCGGACCCATGGTGAGGGTCCCGCCCGCGCGTCCCGCCTAGCTCTACTGTTCCTCCTCCGCGGCCGCCTCCTCGGAAACGGTAGCAGTCTCCGCTGCTGTTCGTTGCTCCCGGAACCGGAAATCCGTTGCCTGCCTCCCAGGCTCCGCCCCCGATGTGAAACCTGCGCGCTGCATTGGCGGTGCGTGCCCTTACTGGAGAGGCTGCGGCGCCGAAGTGCCGAAGCTGCACAACGGCGCGCGCCCTTTGCGTGCTGCGCCTGCGCACTGACTCCAACCGCAGTTAGTGCCCCGCGCTCGCGTCGGCGGTCGAGGGGTTGGGGTGGGAATTGTAGCGCCTGCGCTGCTTGCTTTTACAGCTGGCGCATCCTCCCCAAACAATCCAATCTCAAGCTAATGGCGTGTGGATCGTGTGGTTTGCACCCATACCACACCCTATGTCCTTGTCTCCAGTAGTCAGCAGCACCCGCTAAGCCTGGCACCGGTTTTTCCATCTCCTAACACTCCCTGCCCGCCTTGGGGGGCGGGCACCCCCTCGGTTAGAGTCCCACTTAGTGTCCCACCTTCTTGCATGGCCCCAGCTCCTTCCGCGGGAAACCGGTCGGGGCACAGGGAGGCCAGGGAGATGATGGCACACTGCAAGTAGACTTAGGGAGGGGGTGTCCATGCTCCAAAGGCCGTGCTGTGCACCTCAATGGGAGAGGGTGGGCTCCTGGTGAAAACGCTTCCCGCCCGGCACAGGGAAACCTGTTCACTGTGTGGTATCAGCGCTGACCAACAGTCACCACTACCCCAAAACGATGCATATAAAGGTCGCTGGGCTCATCTCCCTTGACAGGTCAGACCCCACAGCCCAAGGAAACAGTGGGTGCAAACTAGATACTCACAGCCTAGGGTACTGCGGCCCTCCTGTGCACAGGTATGCCATCACCATCTTACGCTGGGGATGAGAATACAGTTGTAACTGCAGCAAGCATGAAGACCATCAGGAGTTATCTTCCTTGATTCTTCAAAATTTTATTAACAAAATGCAGGGTAGGGGGGAAGGCAAGGGTGATTAGACTCCACAGTCCCACCCAGGCACAGAAAACAGAGAAACAGCAGACACTGAGGAAAATTCGGAGAACCTTTTGAAAGGGCAAATGGACAGTCAAAAGGTAGATAGGTACAGGGAGAGAAGAAACAAAAGGGGCCTCAGGGCCACTCTCCCGACTGGAATGCAGGATGTGAGGAGCTCTGGGCTGGTGAGGCTCATCGGTCAGCACTAGAGCGCAGGTCAGTAGTGAGCGGGTCATGCTGGATCGTTTGGTGCAGCATTAGGGCCAGCAGCCCTGCCCGGTTTGTCATGGCCGTCCGTACATTGCGCTCCTGTTCAAATAGCTCGTCCAGCTTGTACCACTGCCAAAGGAGTGGAAGGAGCCATGAGAAACAGCTCCAGCGGCTCCCCCAACCCTTGCCAGTGTCAACACCTACCACCCGCACGCGCTCCAAGTCCACTTCTGCACGCCGGAGCTTCTCCCAACAGTAATGGCGATTGCACTGGCGCTTGGGTAGGCGGCAGAAGTCACCTGTGAGCTCAAAGACATCACGTACAAGAGGGCACCCACATACCTCATCAGCTGGCACCTGTAGAGAAACCAAGAGCAGGATAAATAACAGTGACAAGGGTGAAGGAAGAATGGGCCGTGCTCACAGAGAGAAGGAATGGAATTCTGGGACAGGGAAAAGGGGAGGAATAAGAGGTGATTCAGGGAAAGGAATGAAAGTTGTCAATTAGGAAAAAGGGAGGGGAAGAAAACGAGATAGGGAGAGGCAGAATAGGGTGAATTGAGGGAAAACCTTACTTTGGGGTCCCGTGAGTGCTCGGGGCATAGCACCTGGAGCCGCTTACAGTATGTTTTGCTCTGAGGATTATAGACATCACAGAAGAGTCGTGTGGCCCTAGGAGTTTAGAAATGGTAATGGAGAGTAAGAAGAGGCCCACCTTTCCTTGCTCATGCCCATTTCCTATCTCAGCTCCACACATATTCCATTTCTGTCCCCACCTTTATTCCCCCTCCTTTAACTGCCTATATCACTATTCACTCACCCTTCAATGCGTGTGGGGTACATGGACCCAAAGGACGTCTGGCTCTCATACTGGAGGGTTGAACAAAAATGAAGGTAATCGTGAATGCGTGCTGCATGCCCTTCCAAGACACAACCAAAACAAAACATCTGTCCTTTATTGGTCCACTAATATCCCCACACCATTCACCCCCTAGGCTGATACCCTGACCTTGGCATAGCAGCGCTCCATGTGGCGCAAGGCAACACGTGGGTTGATAGGGTGCCCGCAAGAGACACAGAAGATCTGTAAGTCTGTGTCATCACTGTCATTCTCATTGCTCTGCAAGGGGTAGAAGGAATGGTAAGGCCAGGTGTGACTAGGTAATTGAGCTTGCCCTGCTAGACCCATGTTTCCTAACCTCCTCATCCTCGCGCACAGCCTGTTGCTTGGCACGGAGAATGATGGCCTCGAGCTCATGGAATCTGCGCTCCATTTCCTGAAGGCGTGTACGGGCACTCTGCTGCTCACGGCGAATGCGTTCTAGCAGCTTCTTGCCATGCTCTTCAGCAATGCAAGGGCTCTGCTGCCACTGCTGGATGCGCTGCGGCAGGATCTCATAGATGCGGCTACAAAGAGGCAGTAGGTAGAGTGCAAGAAAGGAAGGTAGCAATTAACAAAATGGATTGTGAAATGGTGAAAGGATAATAGGTGAACAGTCAAATGGTAGGTAGATGGACAGATGGGTGGATACACACAAAGAGTGACCATCCAAATGCTGGACAGGTGACTGACTGGTAGATATACAGAGAGGCTCTGGTCATGCCCTACTCTGTACTTCCTGATTCCCCTTCAGCTCCAAGAAAGACTCACTTGGCTGCCAGCTTCATGCCACAGTCATCTGAGCAATACTTGGAGCCTGGCTGAGCAGCACGCACACAGCCAGGTCCCAGGCACTGTGGTAGTGACGCAGGGTCCTTGGCATCAGCCCTCTCTGGGTGTTTCCATTTATCCTTGTGTTTCTGTTTCTGCCGATGCCGCTTATATCTTTCCTCTTTCTGTGGGACAAGACAGGTAAGGTCACAGTGAAATCAAGAATCATCCTCAGACTCTCCATTCCAGCATTTTCTGGCTCTTCCTCCATCCAGTCCTTGACCTCTACATCTCCCTCTCCACCCTGCTCATGCCTTCCCATATCCATTTTACCCTCTCCATCACCTTCTTCTCAGACTTCTTCTCCCGACGCTTTACATGTTTCACTTTCACTGCTCTTTTCCTAAGTGCAGGGTCCAGGAATGGAGACTCTTCTGTGTCACTCATCCAGGGCTGTAAGCAGGGTGTGTAATAATGACCCACCTGCCCCCTTTTGGACAATCCTGCCACCACCCATTCACTTCCCAAAGCAACCCTGAATTCTCTCTGCATTCCTGTCCCTCCTTAAGAATCTCTGCTTCTATAATCTTTACCCGTCTACCAGGAGAGGTTACTGGTGCTTACCAGGCCATGGTCATCAAAGGCCCCTGCACAGAAATCTTGGTACAGGTCAGGATCCAGTGTTAGGTCCTCATCTGAGAGTGGCTCAGGTGTGGCTGTAGCCTCAGGTGGTTCCTTGACGGTGGATGATGCCACTGCCCCCTCATCTTCACGGATGCGGCCCAGCTTCTGTGATGGCTGTGGCTGCTGTTGAGTGGGCGGTGGCCGGCGGGGCCTTGGCAAGGATTCTGAAGGTGTCACCGGCGAGAGCTGCAGGGCAGAATCTCAGGAGTGGCCCTGACCGCCCTGCCCGCATGCCCTGCCCCGCCCTGGGGGCTGGACTCACCGAGGAAGGGAAGTACTTGTACGATTCCTGTGCCGGCAGGAGGAAGGCCTAGGTCAGCCCCAGATAGATGGAGGGTACCCCTGCCCTAGCCCCACCCTCTTCATGTTCCCTTGACACACTTGTCCCCGTACCCCTCACCATCAGGACATGTTCATTTTGCCTGCTGCATCCTGACATGCCCAACGACCTATACACTCCTGTGCCTACCCTGCTCATTTAGGGTTCAGGGGTTCTGCCAGCCCAGCATATTTAGTAATGTAACATTCATCTATACATGCTAGGCCCTTTCCTCCTGCCTAGATAAAACCAGGTTTCATCCCACCTGGTCCCACCATTCCTTAAATGGCCCTACCAGGACCTCCCAGCCATGCATTCCCACCTGACCCTGGCCAGTTCTGTCCATGCTCACCCGGGCTCGCAGCTGGCACTGGCGTAGCCGGCACTTCTGCCGGATCTTGTTCGGGCCCCCAAACTTCTTCATGTCACGGCAGAAGTCACAGTGGCCACAGTCCTCTGTACGCCGGCAGGCCTCACACTCACCACACATTCGGGCTGATCTTTTGATCTGCTGTTGCTGCTGGTGATGCTAAGAGATGTCACCCAGTATACAAATCAGGAATTTAGGCATGGCCCAAGATGGGACCACTACACTCACCCCAACCACTGCCACTCACCTGACTAGGTGTGGCCACCAAGGGCTGTGGAGAGGATTTGTGGGGTGAAGCAGAGCCCCGAGCAAGCATGGCCCCAACCCCTGTCCCTGATCCTGCCCGGCGCTGCAGGTCTGGATCTGGGACAGGCCTCTTGCGCCCTCCACCCTCATCCCGGGGCTCACTGCTGTCCCGTTCATTGCCATCCCGCTCCCGTGACTTTTTGTGCCGATAGCGAATCTCCAGCTTAGGGTCCTTCTCTGTGGGGTAAAGGGATAGTTGGTCTGGAATGGTGACCCTTTTTTTTTTTTTTGAAACAGAGTCTCATTATGTGTAGTTCAGGCTGGCTTTGGGCTATGTAGTCCAGGCTGGCCTTGAACTCTCAATGATCCTCCTGCCTCAGCCTCCTGAGTGCTGGGATTACAAGTGTGGGCCATCACACCTGGTGAAAAGGGACAGATGGCACAGTGGGCTTCAATTGTCCCAGAATCCTCCCATGTCTCTCTCTTTCTCTCTCTTTTTTTTTTTGTTCTTTTTGAAACAGTGTCTCCCTATGCAGTCCAGGCTGCCCTTGAGCTCACTTTGTAGCCCTGGTTGGGCTTGAACTCAAAATGATCCTCCTGCCTCTGCCTCCCAAATGCTGGGATTACAGACGTGTGCCACCACACCCAGCACAGAATCCCTTTCTTCCTTTTCTCTCTTACCGTCTGACCTACGTGAATTACTTACATGTCAGTAAGCATGTCAGTGTTTACAATGCAGCCCACATTCCAGTTTACCAAAAACCAACACTCAGCCCACAGACGTATACCACCTACTATGCATGATACCTTTTACCATAGCTCTTCCTCCACCCTGGTAGCCCAACCTGTTCTCCCTAAGCATCCCAGCATATGCCCTCACCTCGGCACTCTCGACAGTACCACTCTCGGATGGCCTTGGCCATCTTCTCAGTGATCCGGATGCAGTCCCCATGGAACCACTCATTACAGCTGTCACACCCACTGCAGAGGATGGGGTGGATGGTAGAGATGTGAAGGATATGCCCAACCGACCTCCCCAACCTTGCCAGATGTCAGCCCCACCAGCCTTTCCCTAACTTACATCATGAAGCAGTTGATGTCTGGTTTTCGGCAGATGCAATAGATGGGTGCATTCTCCCCATTCTCTGACTTGCTGTCCTCCCCAGCGTCTGGAGGCTCTGGGTCTGAACCATCCCCTTCCTGTGGGACACCCCATTATGGCTCCTTAGACAACCCAAGTTGTAGTAGGTCATCTCTCCAATACAGCCACCGTGGCTTACCACAGATCCCCATTCTGCCTATAAACTGCCCATCACAGCTTCCTATAAGTCTCTCTGTCGTGATTCCCATAGATCCCCATCACTAAGCCAGATGCCTCATTACTCTCCTTGAAACTCTAAAACTCTGCCATAGATCTGCCGAACATCCTATCCTCACTCCCATAGGTTCATCACATCCTATTGCCCGGGTCGGAGTCTTAACCGAATCCTATCAGGGATACCTACACAGTCAACACCTAAATTATCCTGCACGCTTTCCTTCATGGTCCCACAGATTTCACCCAGATCAGGGCCCACATAGTAGCAGCCCTGACACAGACTGTCCAATACGGCTCACCACAAACCCCTTAACCCTCTGTGCAAAGAACCCGCGCCACAGCTGCCCACAGAACTGCCGTCTGAGGTATTCGCTAAACTTTCACTACGGACCCTGTAATGGCTCAGCACAGAACCACAAGAAGGTTCACCCCACAGTCTATCACTGTTCCAGACTCCCATCATACGGCCCACAGACTCGCGTTTCTGCTCCCCAAAGATCCCCGCGCGTCTGCCCAAACACCACAGTTTTAACCCCATCGACCTCTACTGCCAAACTCCTGCCTGGACCCCGTACTCACCATATCTCCGCTTCTGGCTCACTTACACACTACAACCCGAGTCCCGCGAACCTGCACAAACACCTCGGGGTCGTCCGCGGCGGTTGCAAAAGCGCCCACAACTACTTCCGCTACTGGCCGCACCTCCCGGACGCCGTAGTCCTACTGCGCATGCCCAGTGCGACGGCTCTGTGTCAAATAACTAGAGCGCCCTCCTAGCGCTTCTGAATGTCCCTCAGGAGCCACCATCTTGACTAAACAGTACGTACGCTCGCCGAATTTATAGGTTCGTGGGAAACATGGTCGCACCTATACTGTTGCTTTGCTGAGGGCACTGCCATCTTGTAAATCGAGTCCGTACAGTGGCTGCTTAGATTCCTAGTTGTTACAGGCAATATGGCCGCACCTACTTCGTGACTTCCACACAAATGTCATCATTTTGGAATCTGATTCCATCAGGGGATTGACTTCCTATGTTCCCAGGGAAAACATGGCGGCGTTCTAATGGTGTATTTTACGATGTAGCAGCTATTTTGGGAGCAGACGCCGCCTGCTGGCTGCAACTAGCAGCTGCTCCCCAAATTCTCCTTGGATCAAGTGTCATTCATTTCTTCATTTCATTACTTTCCCCTTCACGTCTATCAGTGAGACACTGGCAGGCTGTGTGTCTTACCCTGGTAAAGGAAATCAGTTTCCCTTGAGATTTCCAACATCGTCAGCCTCTGCTATTTCCCAAGTTCTCCTTGAGGTTCTGCTCAGCCAGGTCTCGGGTAGTTCCACTTTTATTTATTGAAATATGATCCTGAAAATAATTGAAAATTTCACTTTAGTTCTGTAAGCTGAACAATAGCCTAAGTATGGCACACTTTATTATTGTTCAGTTTGTAGGATTGAAGACATGCAAAAGAGAAGGGGCTGCCTAAGGACTTCTATCTATAATATACAAGAATTGAAAAAAAAATCAGACTCTGCAAATTCAAAGACCCAATCCAGAAATGGACATCTGAAATGAATACACTTCTTAGAGGAAGAATTACAAATAGCAAATAAATACATGAAAAAATGTTCAACATCATTGGTCATCCAAGAAATGCAAATTAAAGCAACTGAGATTCCACCTCACTCCAGAAATAATGGCTGTCATCAAGAAATCAACCAATAACAAATTCTGGTGGGGCTGTGAGGAAAAAGAAACCCTTCTCCACTGTTGGTGGGAGTGTAGACTGGTACAACCACTTTGGAAATTAGTATGGAGATTCCTCAAAAACTAGCGTTAGAGGTCCCATTCGATTCAGCTATTCACCTTCTTCCAGAAGAATTTAAAACATCATACCACAGCAACATATGTGCACTCATGTTTATAGCAGCACAATTTGTATTAGCTAGATCTTGAAACAACCCTAATGGCCATCAGCCAAAGAATGGATAAACAAAGATGTGATATAGTAATGGAGTACTACTCAGCTTTGAAGAAGTACAAACTCAAGGCTTTTATAGCTAAATGGATGCAGCTAAAGATCATACTTGTAAGTGAAATAAATTAAATGCACATGTATAAGCACCATCTTGATTCCCTAGTGTAAGAAACTAAAAGAGTGAGTAAGATGTAAAATCTGCAATAGATATGGAGAAAGGGAAAGAAACTGCTCACAAGGAAAGAACTCGGATGAGAGAAAGGAGAAATGAAGGAAGGGAAAATAAAATAATATATGTATACACACACACATATATATATATATAAGATAATTAACATAATTATATCACTAATTTCTTGTTCTTTGAAGGGATCAATTGGTGCTTACATTGGTTGATTAATTTTGCATGCCTATATCTTATGAGCAACTACTTTGAAGACAACAATACACTATATTAACCATTGTTAATTTCTTATACTGTTTTGGAATGCTGTATTATTGTTTTTATTTTTGTTTGCTTTTATCTCTTTAAAATAAAAATTAAAAAAAAAAAAGAGGATCTGCGAATTCCTGTCAGGTCTGGAGGACAATGAAACAGCAGTCAAGTCCTTCTGGATTCTAGGGTCACAATGTAGTTAATTTTAACTTTCAACAGTTTCATCTTAGTTCTTGACACTATTATTAGAGTAATAAATAACTTGGAAAATGACATTATCACCACTTTCCTGAATGTGTCACATAAATGCACAAGGACCAATCAACGACCTATCTTATCTTTGCTTACTAATACAGCTGAACAGTTTGCTGCACGCTGTCTCACTACATACACCCCACAGGCTTCATGACTGTATCAGAGTACTTATTCTGGGTGACTAGATTAAGTGTTTCTTGGATAGTCATTCTCACTCTTGGCTTAAACTCCTTTTCTTACACATTCTTATGTGAGATTCTGTTTTAGGCTGACAAAACATTTCCACATGTCATTCTAAAAGTTGTTGTAAATGTTATAAATACAGATCTTACGACTATTGCTGGTTATCTTCTTAGAGGTTATGCGGAAAAAACCTATAAAGGTGAAACCAAGGGAAAACCTGAAAGAAAACACAAAACAAAACAAAAACAGCATCACTTACTTGTAGCTACTTGCTTTTGTCTCCAATTTTAGAGACGGTGTAATTATACAATATACTCCTATTATCTTTACTATACAGAACCCCTCTGACTTAGGGGTCATAGTAGTAATGATTGCCTAAGCTTCTTTTTAGGAACTTTAAGGGGTCACTTTTGTGTATCTTAAACTGGTTGAAATAATATTTGGTTCTGCGCAATTTCCAATAGATAACCTATAAATGTTAGAGAACCAAAGCCTCCTACCTCAAAGCACCCTCTTACTGGTGTTTCTGAACACATGCTTTATGAAGAGTCTTGTTTAGACATGCACATGCAGACTGGTAACCTTTCCTTACTTGCAATCACCTTTCCATGTGCCAGAATACCCTGTTACTTTATTTCACAAATAACCCTGAACTCTTCCCCAGGAAGCATACCTTAGGTTAGCTTTGGGATCTCTGCATGACTGGTTGCCTGGGGAATAAGCTCTGTCTTTTGCAAAACTCTTTATTTTAGACACTGGCATTCTGTGCAGTGGGCAAAATAGATCTGAATTGTTAATAAAAGCAACACTGAATATATTTTTCACTGAAATAAGTGTGTAAGCCAGTAAGGGAGCAAGATCTATGCAGGTCTCAAATAGCTGCCTAGAAATATGAACATGTGTCCCTACTTCTGACCCAGAACATGGGTTCACTGCCAGATGAGAATAGAAGCCAACAACAGTACAGTAAAAATAAAAGCTTTCTTGCAGATTGATCCATCATGAGACAGACAGCAGGCTTGAATCTTCCCCACCAATCAGGGAAAAGGATTTTTTAAAATTTTATTTTAAAAGGGGGTAAAATTAAACACTACAAAACAGAACAGAACTGGACCTAAGCATAAATTTCAGAGCTAGACGAGAGATCTTTACTATCTGTTGTTGTAGCCTGCCTAACTAACTAGCTTCCTCGACGCCCTGCTGTTCTGTATGCGCCGAGAATGACCCCCCCCCCC